>JAODAL010031447.1:0-48439 GCA_025379985.1 Phyllomedusa bahiana
TCTTGCCCTCATCCGTTTTTTTATTTCATTTTAAATTCAGGAGCTCTTTTATGGCTTCCATAGCTGCGTAGAAGCCAGGTCTGTATTAGCAACCCAGTGCGGCGTTTATCAGGAGAGATAGAACAGTCTGTAGCGATAGGATGGGACTGTGCCCCCATCAAGAGGGGTTTTTCTAGGATAGTGGGACATTTTTAATGGAAATATTAAAATGACTTTTTTTTGCGGGGATCATAAAAGCAAACCTTTAGTGGAAACCCCTTTTTAAAGGGCAACAATAAAAAATTGTCATCTAGTCTGGGTCAAATATTGCGGGTTGGATTTGCTGTGAAAAATTTCTGCAGCAATTCTGCAGCCTTCTGGGGAATCCTCTAGACATTTGGATGATGTATGTAGATTATGCACAAAAGAGGAAACTTCTTCCACATGTTGCAGAGTTTTTTCATGTGGAAATTGATCTGCATTGTGGGTTTTCGAATCTACAGCATGTCCGTTTTATGCTGCAGATTTGTTGCAGTATTTCCTTATTTACTTCAATGAGGACATGCATACCTACAACAAATTCTGCAAGTAAACCCTATTGTTGCAGATAACCCATACATCTCCAGTAAAACCAGTAGAATGGGAGTTGGGTTTAATGTATGAATTTTTTTTTCTCGAAAATTGGAACCAATTTTTTTTTTTAATTTTTCCCACAAAATGTGATCTGTAAGGTACTTTTTTCAAAGGGCAAATTTTTGGAGAAGTGGGGGATAAATTTTGTTTCGGGAAAAGCAGCTAAAGACTCTTTGTGAAGAACTTTTTATATATTTCCTTGTGCTCAGAGGGGAGGGAAGAAACCCTGTCGGGGTGTTTTTTACTGCTCTATCTGAGAACAGAATATAATAAAGGGAGAAAAGCTGAGTTCTGTAATATATAGCTTTATGTGATGTGGAGAAGGATTTAGGAGTAAAAAAGCAGAGTAAATCTTGACAGGACACCTAAGAGAGACAGTAAGAGTCCTGCCTACCCCACCCACATATAGTGATTGACAGCTTTCCCTGTATCAATGTGTGTACAGAGCAAACTGTCAGTCGCTGTAAGTAGCAGAGTAAGCAAATTTGTTGCCTTTTTCGCTTAAGGGTCCCGTCAGTTTTTTCCCCTTTTTTTGTACTCCAATCATCAAAAACCCCCACATACAGGTAGTTCTCTCCCTCATCCACCCGCAGATTTACTTTAAACCTGTTCACCGGCGGGTTTGGCCGCGGGCTTTCCCGGGTTTCCGCGGCCAAAGCTTGTCTAACCTCGCCGCAAACTTGCGTCTCCCAAATGGGTGGTTCCGGCGAGGTTTGGGGGCGGGGTTGCGGCGAGGGGTTTTCCCACATGAAAATTTAAAAGGCAGGGGAAAACTGCCCGCCAAGCCCGCACCAACCAGGGAAAAACGCGCGGCCCCGCGTGGGATCCCTGTCAAGAATTGACAGGGGAAATTCTCAAACACACGGAAGGCCGGGCCCCCCCCAAACCCGGGCGGTTTTTATTAACGTGATTTCCCACTTTAAAAGTGTTTTTGCTTTTAAACCGCTGTTCCTGAAGTGTGTCATGAAATAGTTTAATTGATTTTCAGTTTCAGTAGATATTCTAGTAACTTTTTTTCTTATCCTGGCAGGTGACTACGGCAAGAGTTTAGAACCACAGATCATTTTACTTCCAGATTTTGAGACAGAATATTATGATACAATGGAAGATAATTCTGGAAAACACCCTATGGCACCAGGTGAAATCAAATTTTCCTTTCCTACCCGGGAGCTTCATTGACGGTCTAACCACAAGGAACCTTTTCCCGATTTTTCACAGATCATTAACGAAAGCATTGGTCTCAGCAGAGGTAAAATATTTCCGTGTTCAGAATGTGGAAAACTGTTTAAGAAAAACTCAAGTCTTTCTATGCACATGAGAATTCACAGCGATGAGCGGCCATTTTCATGTTTAGAATGTGGGAAAAGCTTCACAAAACTTTTCTTTTTGAACTCAGGAATTCACCAAAAGGGGGAAAAACCATTTTTTGTTCTATGGGGGAAATATTTTGCCAGAGGTCGCGTGGTAAAAAATGGGAAGTCATACGGGGGAGAAGCCATTTGCATGTTTGGATTGTTGGAAATGTTTTACACGCAAAGATCATCTTTAAGACATCAAGATTATCAGATGAGAGACCATTTTCTTGTTCTGAATGTGGGAAGAGTTTTACTCGGATATCAGTTCTTGTTGCACATCAGCGAATTCACACTGGGGAAAAACCATATTCGTGTTCGCAGTGTGGGAAATGCTTTACCTACAAATCTGTTCTTATTGAACATGAGAAAACCCACACAGGAGAAAAGCCATTTTCATGTTCAGAATGTGGGAAAAGTTTTGCCCAGAAATCGACTCTTATTGCACATCAGAGGATTCACACAGGGGAGAAGCCATTTTCGTGTTCAGAATGTGGAAAACGTTTTACTCTTAAGTCGGGTCTTGTTAGACATCAGAGAACTCACACAGAGGAGAAACAATTTTCATGTTCAGAATGTGGAAAATGTTTTAACATAAAATCAGATGACATCATCCATCACCGAACTTACACGGGGGAAAACTCTCTGAAAGAGCAGCTGGTAAAATGCTATCTCTGTATGTTCTTGCCTAAAGTGTTATAAATCAGTGTAATATAGAAAAGTGTTGGCACCATGGGGGGATGATTTCTTCTATTATTCCACAATGTACTCATCTGGAACCTGTACCCATGTTCAGTATGGGGCTCTCCATCCCACCTGATTTGGTAGCCTTCAGCTTGGTGTCATGTTTTGAAGCTTGTGTTCTAGGTAGGATGTGGTCACAGACCCATTTTAGACCTCGATAAAAGTCCCACCTTTAATGGATAATTTCTTCTAATAACTTACAATGTACTCCTCTGAGATCTCTTCCTAGGTTGAAAATGGGGGTCCATCTTTGCACCTGGTTTAGATGCCTTCAACAAGCTCCGCTTTTTCTCTAAGTCCTATAGAACAGAATGGTCCCCTCTCCATTCTTTCTCCACCTATATGTTGTAGCCTGAACCCACCTTCCCAAAGAGAACATGGCCACACCAGTTTTCCACATAGATGTGGGTCCCAAATTCAGGGCTCCATCCCTGTCAGCCATTTATGTTTTATCCTATAGATATGCCATACATTTCTGCAATGGGAATACCCCCTTTAAGCTTTACAATTGAAATGTCAAGACTTCAGAATAAAATTTGATATCAATGTGTATATGACATAGGAGACATATACCGTGTTTCCCCGAAAATAAGGCATCCCCCAAAAATAAGACTTAGTACAATTTTTTTCAAGCTTAGAAATATAAAACCTTTCCTGAAAATAAGACCTAGCGGCAGTCATTGCTACAGCTCCCCCACGCCATACATTAGCAGATCATTTAGATAGGTCTTACCTGGACAAGGGGTGCTTATTTAAGGAAAGTGCTATTGCTAAACACAAGAGATTGGGGCCAATGATTCTAAAAGAAATGGAGACACCAAGGAAACTGACCATGAAAATTTAGGTTTGGAGTGTTATGATGATGTTTCCAAGAAGATGATGTCATGTCGGTCTTTGAATAAATGTTGCTTTTTGTTCATAAATCCCGGATCGGTAAATTGTACCATAGATTGTACCAATCTATATGACAGTCACAAGAAATTCTTGGTGGAAGTCAGAGTTTGGCTGGTTATGATGATGTTTGTAATCACATGAATACATTAATTAACCCCTTAACGACACTGGACGTTTGAGTACGTCCCAGGGTCGCTAAGGGGCTTTGCAGGGGGATCGCTCTGGACCCCCCTGCACAGCCTCCGGGTGTTAGCGGCTAAGAGCTAATGGCCGCTTAAACACCCTGGACGTTTCAGCGCGGGGGGGGGAAAAGGGCAGCGCTGCCTGCCCGCACTGTTTAACCATTCAGATGCCGTGGCAAAGATGGCTGCGCCGTCTGAATGAAAGTATTAAAAGTTCAAATCACCCTCCCCTTTCCCTATCTTACAAATAAAGAAACAATAAAATTAATAAAAAAGTTACACATCTTTGGTAAATTTGGTATTTGGTACCGAAAAAGTAAGATCTATAAAAAGTATACATCATTATCACGTGTCGTGAACACCGTAGTAGAAAAAATTCTTAACGCCAAAATTGCGTTTTTTTGGTCATTTTATGTCACTTAAAAAATGGAATAAAAGTGATCAAAAAAGTCGCATGTATTCCAAACTGCTAGCGATAAAAAGTACACAAATGCCCCTCACTGACGTCCGTAGGTGTTATCTGTATCGAACAGGTTGAATCACATTCAACTAACACATTGTATTGACCAAAGAGTGAACGGCGTAAAAGCAAAACACCCGCAAACATGGTGAAAATACGTTTTTTTCCCAATTTGTCCCACTTGGATTTTTTTTGCGGTTTCCCAGTATATTCTATAGTACAGTGAATAACACCGTTAGAAAGTACATCTTGTCCCGCAAAATAAAAGCCCTCATAGCTCCATGTAAGTGGAAAAATAAAAAAGTTATGGGTCTGGGAAGGCGAGGAGGGAAAAACGAACGTGTCAACAACAAAAAACGCAGGGTCCTTAAGGGGTTACCGTATATACTCGAGTATAAGCCGAGTTTTTCAGCACACAAAATGTGCTGAAAAATCTCCCCTCGGCTTATACTCGAGTCACTGTCGGCGCTCGGGCACTGCGATGGCCCGTGCACTGACAGGGACGCTTCAGTTACATGCGACTCCTCAGGGAGCGCATATAACTGAGCGCCGAGTGAGCGCACAGTGTCCGGGCGCTGCGCTGGCCCCGGCACTGTCCACGATCCCTTAACCTATATGCAACTCTTACGGAGCGCACACAGGTGAAGAGAAACCACTACGGAGCAGAGAGCGAGCACATCCTGCTCCGCAGTGGACTCCGGGCAGTCACAGACTCGCGGCTGTCCAGAGTTTCCGGCACAGGCAGCGTGTGTCATCACGCTGCGTGCGCGGCCTGATGACGTCACCCGCCTGTGCCGGCAAGAAGACAGAGCAGAGAGCGTGGGAGACAGAGCAGCGGGGATCCAGGTAAGTGATTGTTTTTTTGGGGTTTTTTTGCCTTTTATTGCCTACAGCCTGCCCTATACCTGCCTTATACCTGCCTTATACCTGCCTACAGCTGCCTATACCTGCCTACAGCCAGCCCTATACCTGCCCTATACCTGCCTACAGCCAGCCCTATACCTGCCTACAGCCAGCCCTATACCTGCCTACAGCCGGCCCTATACCTGCCCTATACCTGCCAACAGCTCGCACTAAACCTTCCTACAGCAGCCTATACCTGCCCTATACCAGACAACAGCTGCCTATACCTGCCTACAGCCGGCCCTATACCTGCCTACAGCTGCCTACAGCCGGCCCTATACCTGCCTACAGCCGGCCCTATACCTGCCTATACCCTGCCTACAGCCTGGCCTATACCCTGCCTACAGCCTGGCCTATACCCTGCCTACAGCCTGGCCTCTTCCCTGCCTATACCCTGCCTACAGCCTGGCCTATACCCTGCCTACAGCCTGCCCTATACATGCCTATGGGGCCATATCCTGCCTTTAATCTGCTTATGGGGGCATATATACTGCCTATTACATGCCTATGGGGGCATATACGTGCCTTTTGGGACATATACCTGCCTATCCCTATTTAGGGCCATAATTGCCTAAAATTCCCTATGGGGGACTTTAAACTGCTATGTAATTTTATTTGTATCCATTTTTATTTATAAAATTTACCAGTAGCCGCTGCATTTTCTACCCTAGGCTTATACTCGAGTCAATAAGTTTTCCCATTTTTTGGGGCAAAAGTAGGTGCCTCGGCTTATACTCGGGTCGGCTTATACTCGAGTATATACGGTAATAAATTATGATCTTTTTGTTCAATAATAAATGTGAATTCTTCATGAAAAAGTAAGACATCCCCTGAAAATAAGACTTAGTGCGTCTTTAGGAGCAAAAATTAATAAGACACTGTCTTATTTTTGGGGAAACAGGGTAGTTGAGATAGGAGTGAATTGTGTGCCAAAAACGGCAAGCATTGAAATGACTTACTCTGCGGTGGTTTGACAGATTTTCAGGAGCAAAAATTCAGAGCAGTTTCCAAAACAAAGTAAATTGTGGAGAAATTCATAGAACCGGTCTTTGTTTTTTTTACCCTAAAAAGGAGTTTCCTTTTGTTGAAACAGTGGAATATACCTAGAAAAGACCGTCGGTGGAGGTCTGACATCCGGGACGCCCACAGCAGCTGAGAAGTGCTCCAGAATGATGAGCCTATGGACCTCACTGATACACAAGAGGTTACGATGCTGGAGTTATTGAACAACTTTAACTAGTTCAAGTTAAACGTCTGTGCGGCGTTTGCAGCTGCTCTGTAGTTGCAGTGGGTGGTTGGTTTTATCAGATCAGCTCTGCATGAGTTCAGGGGCTGTATTTCTGGAAATAAAGAGGTAATTACAGCCACTTACATGGGAAATCAGCAAAAAAAATTCTGGAATATCCCCAAAGTCTTTTTGTGACCTTATAGGTGGCACAATATGTAAAATAAGGAAAAATAACCAATGATAGCCCAAACAGCAATTGTAAGCAAGCCCCGTTTTTCGATGACCCTAAAATTTTAGATCACCTGTATATAAATGTCCATGATGGAAGAGTGACGCAATTAAAACACTTTTGCCATTTAAAATAGTAAATGATATCAGTATGATAGTAATTAAAAAAAAATGTAAAAATAAAGCCTTATGTCACAAAAAGGCCAAAAAATTAGTATAATATTAAAAAGGGTTAAAGGGAATGTGTCATCAAAAAATGACTTATTGTTTAACTCACATTTTTATTTTTAAAACACATTTTGTAGAAATTTTTTGGTTTTTTTTTTTTTTTTTTTTCCATATCACTTTCAGATTTTAAAATAATTTTTAGGTCTTGGTTTTCACTTTGGCCACTAGGCCTAATAAATCGTTTTGACACTTCCCGCTTGTTTAGGAGTTTTCAGCAGTGTGCTATTATCAGTAAAAAACAAGTCAAAAATGAAAGGTGACAACATTGTTACGATAACACGGGGTCCACCAGTACAAAGAGGAGATTACACTCCCCCTCCCCCCTTCCTTCCAGTGAAAAATTTCTTTACAATCTATGGGACAGAAACTGTCTTAAGTTTTCCGTGTGCGATGCTCTGAAAAAATATCTCTCTGACTGTTTTAAAGCAGTGCAAGCAAAAATGTTTCCCCAAATCTATATAGACGGCCGAATAGAGAAATCTACAATTTAGGAAATAAAAACGACTGAGAAGAAAAGAATATGGATCAGGGGCTTGAGCTAATAAGTAGAAAAAAAAATTGGGGACATATTCCCTTTAAAGTGCTCAAACCTCTGTGTACTGAAAAAATAAATAAAAATGAGACTGACGGTAGGAGGGTAAAGGCCTGCAGAACTGGTTAAGAAGACTTCAGATGCCTTTTTGATAATACTGTAAGTTATTGGGACTAGATTCTAGAGATGGGGCAGGGATAATTTGGATTGCCGTATTTGTCTGGAAGGATTTTATCTTGTACGGGGCAATTGGCATCCGCCTCATAGGGGTTTTTGCTTTCCTTTGAATCAATACTGTAGGGTTACAGGATGGACTTGTGTCTTTTTCCAACCTTCTGTGCAATGTTAGTCTTATTTTGTACAGTAGCACTTGGCCACCTGCTGTGCTACAGAAAAGCAACACTGCTCCAGTCATAAGAATTGGGGTAAGCATCGGTTCACCGGATAGCCAGATGGCCGAAATCCACAGGAAAAAAAGAGATCGTCAGTCTGACACCGATTACTAAGGTGATGCTTTCAAGAACAGAGCTATTTCTCATTTTTTTTGCGAGTCCATGAAGGAACTGGTTCAGAATATTATTCAGGGCCTTCCGCTTGCTAAAAAAACCCCAAAGAATGTCTTGGTGGGATAGATGCTGCCTCTAGTTTAAAGAATCACTCTCATGTTTGTTTTTTGATTTCCTGTCAAAATGTTTTTTAAAAAAAATTTATATATTTTAATGCCTTTTGAAAATGAAGTTTGTGGTGAAAAAAAACATTATTACACATAAAAGCTTAGCTGAACAGCAGAGATTTTCCAAGATGGCGCCTGCTTCCTGAACCACTCCCCCCCTTGTCCCAAAGCATGGCCCTGGGGGGAAAAAACCTTGACCATATCTGGAAAAACCCAACCCAACTAGTGCCACTTTCCTGAAGACTGCAAAAAACAAAGGAACTTAGCACCCCCTGAACCCCAGTTTGAAAAAAAACCCATTGTTTTGTAAAAAAAAGGCTCTTTCTTTGGGTCTGTTTCACACTGAGGAGGAATCTTTTCCCGCTCGTGTCTGATGTCATTTCTTCACCCGGCCCAATCATTTGTTCAATTTGGACAGCAGTTTTTTAAAATGCGGTGTACCCCTAAAACCCCAAAACTTTTGGCGCCTAGAAAGTGGGGCAGTCCTGACGGGACGCTTTTCCCTTTGGGGGACCTGACGGAAACCCCACCGGGGATTTAAACCTGGGACTGTCCAAAGGGGGAGAGGAACTGATCACCTCCCATTTAAAAACCGGTAGTCTACGGGTTTTTCTTATTGAAATCTGTAGCTTCCTGTTTTTATTTGGAGGGTTTTCCGGGTTTGGGGGTCAGGTGTTTGCCCGGTTCAGCCCGGGGTTTCTGGTCGGGGCAGAGGGGGTTCCCCGCTGTACTGTCTCAAAAAACCTGACCCCAGCTCCCCGAGCCTGCCTGTTACTGTTGTGTTGGTGGGATCCTGCGGACAAGGACTGACCCACGGGGGTTTTTAATTTGGAAATCCTACCTAGTTTTGGGCTTGATGGGGGCAGTTCCCAAAATGGGAAAATTCTAGTAGACTGAAGCACATGTTCCCGGGTTTTGCAGCTAGAGGAAGTTCTACCCGAGATTGGATACACAGGGGAGATTTTGGCCCATTTGCGGACTGGAAAAGGGTCTAGTAGATCGGGGCCCGGGGCGCCAATTGCAGAGTAGGGGAAAAAATTCTAGCGGGAAGGGACCCCAAAGCAAACCCGGTTTAGCTCGAGAGGGGGTTTCGCTAGGCCCGTTGTTTTTAAATTAAGAGGTTCCTCAAGTTTTTTGGAGGGAAAAAAAGGGGCCCCGTTTTAGGGCTCAGTAAGTCTGCGGGATCTAGGGGAAAGGGAAAAAAAAGAAGCATGTAGAAAAAAAGAAAAAAACCATGTAGGGGAAGGTTAAAAATTTTAAATTGAAAATGTGTGGTTTTCCCCAAGGGGGTTTGACTTAAAATCCCCTTGTGAGCTTTAGCTGTAAAAGGGGACAAAAAGGGGGGGGCTTGACGATAGCAAGCTTTTAGTTGATGAAATTAGTTTGAAAAAAGACAGCTGAAGGGGATATCAAAAGAAGGATGGTCTGAGACTGAATGTGGGGATAAAAAAAGGTATAAGTATTGTCCGCGGGAACAAAATGTCCCCCTTAAAAGGGAGCGGGATTCTAAGTGCGGGGAGTGCCCAAAATTGTGGCCAGAAAAAATCCGCCCCCTGCTGAGTATTGTGTTGCATGTGGCAGAGGAAGCCCAAATCCTGCCCCTTTCCCTGTCCCAAAAAAATTTTCCCAGTGCCTCTGTCCCCCCCAAATTTACCTCTCACCCCCAAAACTCCAGTCATTTCCTCATCACCGGGATGATTTCATTGATTTGCCCCTTTCCCGGGCCCCTAAGCTTACCAAAAGAAAAGTGCGCGGGGATTTTTGGGTCAGAGGGTTTTCAGCTAGGTTTCTTTTTAGGACAAAGGGAAGGATATCGTAAAGTTTTAAAATAGTTTGCATTTTTTGTAAAATTTTTTAAAATTCTGCAGGGCCCCAGGGTCATTAAAAGGAGAACAGTTTCTTTTTTTGGCAGGGAAAATGTAGTTACTTTGGGTTGCTTTTTTTAAATGAATGAATATGGGAAAAATTTTTACTTTTTTATAATGTAAATGACATGCTTGTGCTTTATTTTAGGTGGTTAATCTGATATATTTGATTTGAAAAATGAACTAATTTTTCCCTTTAAAGTAAAAATGATGGTGAAGGTGATTTCGGGACTATAAGAAAAAACATTTTGGAAGTAGACGTCTTTATAAATTGGGTTAAAACCAAAATTTAAAAAAAAAAAAAAACCACTTGGTTTTTTATGAGCTTTTTTAAAATTATCCTTGATTGTGTGCACATTTTATTTTTGACCTTTATTTAAAGGGTTGTTTTTTAATAAATATAGCCGTTTCCAGCAGGGCACGACGGACCCCAAAACTAATTAAATATTTTTTTTCCCCTTTCCCCCAAATTTTTAAAAGGGTCTGGGGGGATGTAAATTAAAATTTGGTTGTTTATTTGAGGAGTAAAAAAAGGATTTTTAGTGATCGGAGATCTCATAAAATTACCTCAGTTCATCCCCTTTTTAAAAACCAAAGCCCCGGGGCATATAAAAATATTATATATATTTTTTTTTTAATTTTAAAATTTTTTTTTTTGGGGGGTTTTCTTTTTGGTAGTACTACCCCTATTGTTTTTAGAAAAGGGTTTTTAGTTAAACCCGAGTAAAAGGGCCCGCGCAGTCAAAAATTAAAAAAGATCATTTTTGTTTTATTTTATTTTTTTTTGTTTGGAGCTCCAGATGATATTTTAATTTTTTTTTTTTTTTTTTTTTGAGAGAAGTGGGAAATTTGAGGTAAAAGGGTCATTGTCCTTTTTTGTGTGTTTGATTAATGCTTGTATGTCTGAAAAACCCCTATTCTTGAAGCCTTAGGGCATTGTTTAAAAATTGCAGAAAAAGGCCACAAAAAGCATTTTTAAACCTGGGAAAAAGGCAGTGATTTTTAAGACAATACTGGACGACTGATCAAAAAAGTTAATTATGTGAAAAGGGAGGTTTGGGTTTTAATTTTTTTTCTTTTAAAATTCATATGAGCCATGGGAAAGGATACAAAAAGCGAATACTTTAGAGCTCATATAAGGTGTAGGGAAGAGTTTTTATGTTTATAGCATAAAAAAGCTTGAAGGGGTTTTTATTCAGTGACGATTAGTTTGAAAGCAGTTTCTGAGGGGGGGCATTTTTAGGCCAATGCGGGTTTAATTTGTTAATTGTAAAAAGGAAAATCTGAATTAGGGGGGGAATTTATTTTATATTGATCACAAAAATAAAAAACCCATGAAAAGAGCTGTTTGAAAATTTAGTGATAGGAGAATGTTATATGTTGCACCATTTCCAAGTGAGAAGAAGGAAAAATTTGATTTGTTTTTTTTTCTTTGTTTTTTTAAAGTTGATATTAATAAAAATCCCCAATATATGATTTTTAAATGAAAATATTTACAAAAGGTATTTAGATTGTCATGTGTGAGAAGTTTTATTATTCTGAAGTCCCTTCTTGCTGTGTCAAAAAGTTTTCAAAGGCCAATACGGGCCAGGTTTCTTTTTTTTTTTTATTTTTAATTTTTTTTACTGGACATTCTTTTCCTGCGGGGTTTTTTTGAAGTTCAAAATGGGGAAAAGCAGGTTTTTCTGCCCCCTTATGTGAATGGGTATATGTGTTTGGGAGATTAAACAGGTGCCATGTCCCCCCACCCCCGCACAGCCACCCTTTTACTTACGGGGACAATTTTTTAAACCTGCAAGGTTTCCCAAGATTGTTTTAAAAAGTTCATTTTTAGAGGGAAAGGGGCCAGGACCCCGAAAAACTGAGATGAGGGATTACAAAGGGTTTGCCAGGAGCTCCCAAACAGAAAAAAAAAAGATACCGCAAAGAGGGGGGGGGGGGGGGGGGGGGGGGGGGGGCCCCCCCCCCCCCCCCCCCCCCCCCCCCCCCCCCCCCCCCCCCCCCCCCCCCCCCCCCCCCCCCCCCCCCCCCCCCCCCACCCCCCCAACCACCCCCAACCCCCCCCCAACACCCAACACAAACCCCCCCCCCTTTTTCAAAGGCATTGATACCCCCAAGGGGCTCTGATGTCTTTCACTCCTTCCCAAAATCCATCATTTTTGTTGTTTTACAGTTATGAAAAATAAAGACTTCTACAGAAAAGAGAAACTTTTTACACACAGAACTATTTTTAGTTTATTTTTTTCCCCTTTTGTTTTTAAACCTTTTCCCTGGCCAATGTTTTTTCTGCACTTAGCAAACCAAAGAAATTTTTTGGGCATGACCAAAAATTAGGATCCAGATGGGTTAGAAGGGAAAAAAGTATGGGCCTTGCAGGGTGGGAAAGCCCAAAATACAAAAGGGGGGGTTTAAAATCACAAAGGAGTGGCTCATCTCAAACAAAGAAGCATCCCCCAACCCCCTTTTTCCCCCCAGCTTTTTGGCGGCACAGGAGATTTTGGATTTTGGGGGGAAAAAAACAATGTGAAACAGGGTCAGAGTGTAATAATGTTTTAGGGGGGATTGTTTGGGAAAACATATATATTTCTAAAGCTTTTTTTAAAGAAAATTTTTGGTGCAAAAAAAAAATTTTTTACACATACAAGCTTAGCTGAACAGCGAGTTTTTCCAAGATGGCGGGCCCGCTTCCTGAACCAAATCCCCAAAAATGTGCCCGCATGGACCTGGGTGGAAACCAAAGACCATATCGGAGAACCAAACAACTAGTGCCACATTCCCCGAAGACTGCAAGAAACAAAGGAAATTAGCCAAAGCCCTGAAGCCAGTTTGTTAAAAAAAACCCTTGTTTTTGTAATAAAGGGTCTTTTCTGGGGCTGCTTTCAAGAGGAGGAACTCAAAATCAGCTTGTGTCTGATGTCATTTCTTAAGGGCCCGGGAATCCCCGTGTTCAAATTTGGGGCAGCAAATTTTTCATGCGGGGGTAAAACCCCCGAACCCCAACAGCCAGGGTTGGGCCCAAAAACCACAGGAAAAAAGAGATTGTCAGTCTGACCCGGGTTTTCTAAGGTGATGCTTTTTAGGAAATGAGCTATTTCTTTATTTTTTTTTCGAGTCATTTAAGGAAATGGTTTAAAATATTATTTATGGGTCCCGCTTGTCTAAATTTTAAATCCAGAAAAGTCTTGGTTGGGGGGTAGTTACTGCCCCCTAGTTTTTAAAAAAAACACTCTCATTTTTGTTTTTTGATTTCCTGTCAAAAAATGGAAATTAGCCAAAAAGGGTACGTGGCGGGCCTGCAGGTTTCAGACTTTTTGGATTTATAAAAGGGCTTTCCAGTGCTGACTACCCCAAATTAGTTTTGCATGGCGGTCAGGAAAATTTTTTGTCAAAGGGAATTTTGGGTTTGGTTGGGCCAAAAAAATTAATCCGCCTTTTTTTGGTTTAAAACCCCTTAACTTAATTTAATTTTTTTACCTTTTTTGGGCAGGGAAAAAAGTCTACTTACCAGATTAAAGTTGTAGTGCAGTCACACTTCACCTTTATTAACTGTTAGGGTATGTTCACACAGCGTAATTCCGGGACGTACTTTGGGCGCAATTGCACTGCAATGCACCTGAAGTACGGGCCCCCAATTTTTCAGTAAAAACGTTTTCCGGAAAGAGTGCAAGGGTAAGGGGAGCATTTTCCCCGCGCACAGTGACAACGGGGAAAATGAATGGGGCCCGGGGCCCGAGCGCTTTAGAAAATTTAAAACATGGCCAAGGGACGTACTTCTAAAAACCCCCGGGTGTATAGTTTTGGGGCGGGACTGCCTGGCAGACGCCGTGTGAATTCACCCTTACCCTTCAAATTCAAGTCACGCCCGGGTTTGGGCCCCAAACCCCAATTTTGTACCCCTAAAAGGAAAAAAATTGTGTAACGATTCAGCCCCCTGCCCCTTCCCCGCAGGGAAAGGGGTTTTCAGGGCAATGAATGATGCCATTCCCAAATTTCCCGTTGACTGGGGAGGCTACCCCAAATTTGGGTTTCATAATTTAGTTCTATTCTTGCATTTCACAGGGAAGCCTTTTGGGCGATCTGTGATTAATTCTGTATTACAAGAGAGCTCCTCGACTTCCGGTTCCGGCGCCGACGGGATGTGAGCGACAGTGAGTAGCTCCCGCTCACCCTGCTCGAAACAGGGAAAAAATTTAAAAATCAGAGGGGGAAAACATCCAAACTCTTCAGCTTTCCCGGGTTTACATCAAGGGGGGGAGAGGGCAGTGGCGCGCAGTCAAAGGCCCTCTAAGGAGCGGAGGAGACGGCACAGAGAGTGCGGAGGCGCAGGGGGGTTACTCACCTCCGGAACCCTGGTGGAAGAAGATCTCTCTGGGGGGAAACGGGGGGGGGGACGCCTGTCAGGAAAGGTTTGGGGGGAAAGCGGGCAACCCGGGTTTTAAAAGGAGAAAGGAAAAAACTGTGCGGTGCGGAGGAGAGTTTGGTTTAAAGGGGGAGAGGGCCCGCGGTTTCGGGAAAATGTGGTGGCGGGAGAATTGTCGCCAGGAGGGAAACGCGGGGGCCATTTATTATCAGTGACCCGGGTATTTAAAACCCAAAACCCAAAGGTGTGCAGGTCCCGTCCCATTGGGGAAAAGGGGCCCAAAGGGGGCTTTTTAAAGGGGTTAATGTAGTAAAAAAAGCACCCCGATCCCACCCTCACGACGAGGGGGGAGGGTTTTTAAGGAACCCGCATGGAGCAAAAAGAAAGTCCCCTTTAGGGCTTCCAAAGGGAGGGGAATTTTAAACCCCCAAAACCCGGTATTGTTCCCAAAAATTTTTATCTCCTTGGGTCCAAAAAAAAAAAGGGCCCGATTTTTCATTGAGGGTCTTTTGAATTCAAACTTAGATGAAAAAAGTTTAAAGGGGGGCGGAAACGGAGATATACCCCGTTCATAAAGGGGGCCATAGCACCATTCCCTGGGGCAACTTTGAAATTTTCAATTTAAAATCTTAGATTTTCCCCTGCCCAAAAAAATGTGAAATTAAAAGGGGGAAGGGAGTAAATAATTTTAACTTAAACCCCCGCAAATATAGAAGTGGGAGTTTACAAGACCCTACTGTGCCACCCGACCCTGCATGGAGCGTTACTTTCCCCCCCCCCCAAATAGGGGAAAGCGAATAAAATCAAGTTAAAGATCTACAAGGAACAGAAAAAAGGTCCAAACCCCCCCACCCCAAAACCCCCCAAAAAGTCAGGGTCGCATCTCCAAGGCACTTGGGGCCCCGGGTTTTTCATCCCAAGATGAACCTATGAATGGGAAAACCCCGGGGGATGGTCAAACCCGATTTGATTATAAGAAAAAAAGCCCCTGGAAGTGGCTCAAATTTTCCTTTCCAGACATCCAAAACTTTCGGTTTGGGCCCACCCAAAAACCCTCCACGGCTACCCAAAACCCAAAACGGATCTTTAAAATGCAAGATCAGAGAATTTAACGAGGTGGAAGGGGAGAATTTAGACATTAGAAGATGAAAACTGAAAATTTCATCTTAATTTAAAAACAAGGATCTAATGAAAGGAAAAAGCAATTTTTGGAGTAAGGTGGAAGCCTGGAGAACAAAGGGCAAAAAGGAAAAAAAATCTACGAATAGTTTGGGTTTCCTGAATCCAACCGCAAAAAGAACTGTTAACCATTGCGAGACAGAGCTACCTAAAATGCTGCGGATCCAGAATCCTTGCAAGGTGGAGAGAGCACATAGACTGGGCCCTGACCGCAGAGGGCAAGGTGTAAAGGGGACCTCCTCTCCTGAGATCCGTAGAGAGAGACCAAGACAAGTAATAGCAATTTCCCTGGACTTCACGGACAAATCAGTCATAATAGGGTTTCAAGCTAGTAACGCCCAGTGATGCTCAGGGGAGCAGAATCTTTTTTATTTGAAGATTTTCGGCGGAGGTGGTGCGCAAAAGGAAAGCATTCTTGGCAATTTGCACGAATCTCTTCCATAAAAAAATAAGATTTGCTCTATTGTTCCCGGCTATTTTAAAGCTCTATCATAGTAATGGCAATATCTCCTCGTTCTACTCTCCGGATGAGGCGAAACAGTATCTACAACAGAGACAATCTGCAGATCGAGATTCTCCGGGTAGATCTCAAAGAGAGCCGACAAGATCTCCGACTCCACAGAAGGAACTTTCGACAAGAGATTCACCCCTGGGGCGGGGAGAGGGACTTCTGGACACCGGCTCCAGCGCCAGAGACCTGCCTAAGAGAGTTCTGCCGGAGACTCCGTCACCCACTACTTGAGAGAAGACCCATATCCTTTACTGATAATTTCAGAGTCGGAGATCCACTCTTCATGAGGTGGTGGCGGGTATCTTTAGTAAATCTTCACTGTTGGTGACTTTCCTAAAAGGGACATATGTAGCCTGTCGGTGACGCTGGGGCCTTAGGGGGGGAATTGATATGTTTGTCTAATAGATTAAAATAATACAGCTTGTTTTAAGATTACGGGTTTTGGGGGGGGGTTAGAGGAGAAAAATTTGGGTTTGTCTGAGGGGGGAAAAGGGTCCATGAGAGGAGGGAAACTCACAATGGGGGAAAAACAGGGTCCAAACCCTTGAAGTTTGGTTTTTAGTCGGGTAATGTTCAAGGGGGGGTTTTTTTTTTTAAAATTGGGAAAAATGTTTTCTCAGGTCGCTGGTAAGATGGGGAAGTAGGGGAAGGAGGTCCCCAAAAAAAAATTTGGAAATAAGGGGACATAGAAAAAATTTTGTTTTCGGTCAAAAAAAAAACAAACCCCAAAAGAAAATTATAAAAAGTATAGTGGAATACTAAGGGGCTAAATTCCCACAAAAGCGGAGGAGGGTTTTTTAAGGCATTTGAAAAAATTAAGGCTGATTGGTGGCGCGCAGGAAACACATCTGGGGGAAAAGACAGGCCAGAATGAGAAAATGTGGGTTGGGGAGGTGGCAGGATCTACAGCGGTCCAAAAAAAGGGGGGGGTGATTTTTTCTAAAAAATGTCAAAATGCTCATGATTTCGTCCAAAACACCATGTGGGGGGCAGAATTTTGTCAGATCACCGTGGACTCTCCTTGGGAGTTTTGAGTTTTTAAAATTTTTTTATGCCCCTAAAAACAGGATAAAGGTTTTTCCCCAGTCTAGAGGCGCGTTTACAGGGTAGGGAGGGACAAATAATGTGGCCGGGGGTTTTAATGAGGTAATGAAAACAAGGGAAGATAGGAAAAGGGTAAATGGGGAAAAAGCCAGGGGGGATTCAACAGGGGGAGCCCATATTACCCAATGTTGGTCTGACTTAGGGATTCGGCTATGGAGGGTGGTAACCCAGAGGGGGAGGGCTACACTTTTTATTCCAACTGCAGAATTCATGGCAAGAATTGATTATTTTTTCTTGAAAAAACAAAAAGGGGTAAATGGGTGGACTGGATATTTAGAATTAATATCGGACCCTGTCCCCAAAAACAAAACTGACAATCCAGGATATTCCCCGAGGAAAGACTTTTTATGGAGAATGCCCGGGCTTCTTTTTTTGGGGGGGAGGGGTGCTTTGAGTTAAAAGGGATGGTGGGGGGTTTTTGGGGAAGCAAAAGGAAAGGGAAGGAAAAACCCCTTCTGTTTTGGGAACAGCCAGCATTTTGGGGGGAGATAATTTGGGGGATACCAAAACTCATATCAGAAAACAGGCCAAGGGCCGTTTTTAAAACCATGCTCACATTTTTAGGAAGTTAAACGCTTTTCTGGGGTCTTTTAGGGAAAAGAAAAAAGAAATGGATCAGGCAAAAACAGAGTTTTCCCGGGTTGGCAACAAAAATTAGACAAAATTTATAGTGATCAACAAACAGTGTCCTTTTTCAAATTTGGTAATAAATCCGGGAAGTTGCTAGCGAACATGGCCAGAGGGAAGCGCAAAGCAACAGTAATCCATGGGGTTAAAGACCACAAAGGTACTAAACAGACTGATCCCAAGCAAATTAATACGGTGTTCAAGGAGTTCTACGACACGCTTTATAGGGAGGAGCATCCGTGTCCAGTTCAGGCTCTTGAAAGATTCCTGGATAGGCTGCAATTGCCAGCTTTGTCTGAGGAAGAGTTAGGTTGCCTTAATGCCCCTATAGAGATAGAGGAACTGCTGGCCACAATAAAAGGGATCTCAAGTAACAAAGCACCGGGTCCGGATGGAATCACGGGGGGGGGGGGGGGGGTTGTTTATAATACTAGGCCAAGAGATGGGGGAAGTTCTGATACAAGTATTTGAGGACATAATTGACATAATTGATATGCAGCATATCGAGGAGACTACTATCTTGAGTCAGTGTGATGTCCCCTAGGAGATCCTCCTGATGAACCCCATAATATGGAGGGGGGAAACGCGTCGAGGATGAGGATAAGAGGATAAGGTTTGATGTATCTTGAAATGATTTTGGATAAATGTATCTTATGTTCCCTACACGGACGATATATATAGACATTTACCCTATAATTGAAAGAGAAAAATTGCAGTGTTCATATCAGTGGACTGTGAGCCTTTGAGTACTTTATATGGGACTCTACAGGAATATCGATAACTGTGTTTGGATTTTGAATTGATATATCTTTAAACACTGTACAGAAATATATATACCGTATTTTTCGGACTATAAGGCGCACATAAAAGCCTATGATTTTCTCAGAAATCGAAAGTGCGCCTTATAGTCCGATGCGCCTTATATATGAATCAATTCTTCACTTGGGTTTTTAGGCTTTGTTCAGAACGTATTAGGTACAGCTGGTTTAGTGACACTGATTTGTAACTGATTTGCAACTGATTTGCAACTGATTTACAATAGTAAATACGTTCCGAAATCAGTTACAAATCAGTTGCAAATAAGTGTCACTAAAGCTATGTTCACGCAGCTGATTTCAGAACTGATTCACGTCGGATTTCCGATGTAAATACGTTCCGAAATCAGTTGCAAATAAGCTTCACTAAGTGTGACACGTATTTCACGATACGGCACAGAGATATGTACATGTATTGACTTTTGTTACAAGTTTACAAGTTGAGAGTTATTGTGAAAGTGTTGAATGAAGCTTGGCTTGCGGTCTGAGCTTTGTTTCATTTAATGTGCCGCGCCTTATAATCCAGTGCGCCTTATATATGAACCAAGAAGACTTAACAGGCGCTCATTGATAATGCGCCTTATAATCCGGTGCGCCTTATAGTCCGAAAAATACGGTATATGTTAATGTTTCTGGTGTTTGATAGGGACACAAAGTGATTTAATAGGGTGAGCCTACAAAGACTAGGCCGTCCTTATCGGGACGATTACTTGGTCTATTTGAGGATAAGTGTAGGGAAAATAGATAGGGACAGTGTGTACTTGTATATATATATTGATTGAGATAGACTTGAGATACGTAATCGTATTTTTTATGGGTATATATTAAAAGTTATATTTTAGAGTTTGGATTTGTTTAGGATTTTTTCAGTGACTGGCTTGTTGTTCCAAATCCATATAGATACTATTTGTTTCTGAGGAAATTTTTTTCTGTGATTTTTATATAATTTAGCAGCTCTGATGCGCCATGTGAAAGATTGGGTCCATGAGACCAATCACTTCTCAGTCCTTCAATTAGATAAACAGTTGGCTAGTCCGGAAAACCTAGTAGCTCTTCTACACACAGCGGTTAGGGACCTTCCTCCCCATGTGAAGCGAAGTGTAGTACTAAGGGATACAATAGCCACATGGAAGCATATAAGGAAAATGTACACACTCCCTATGCACTTGTCGAAATATGCGCCCATTTGGCAACTGCCTTCCTTTCCGGCTGGGAGAGAAAATAAATTCTTCGAAGAATGGAAAAGCAAAAATATCAAAACAATAGGAGACTTGATTCATAATAGAGAGAATAGATTTCTGACTGGCAGGAGGTGAGGGAAAAATTTGGTTTTTGTGAGGGTCAAATCTTTCAATTTCGACAATGTATGGCCTTTAGCAAATCATACATAAAGAATTTAGCAGCGGCAGAAACACCAGGTCAATTTGATGCTCTAATAGGTCAGAAAGAACAGATGGATTCCCTGTCTACGATTTATAAAAAATTGGGGGATAGGCTCTTTGCCCCGATTAAGGAGTCATGCTTTCGCTCCTGGAAAAGGGAATTGAACGACCCTGAGGCCAAACAAAAAATCAGGGCAGGTATGGGAAAAGTGAGAACGACGATTATAAACGAAAATTGGAGAGAAATGTATTTCTGTCTGGCACACAAGGCCACCTACGCATTTGACCTTCCACTTAGAAGTGCTCCAGCAGAATATTTGAGGGAGTGTCCAAAGTGCAAACTGCAAAAAGCAGACTTGTTACATGGCATTTGGCATTGCCCGAAGTTAAAAAAAAATATTGGGAGGAGGTACTGTCTTTCATTAAGGAGGTGTGGAATATAGAAGTGCCAGGTAATCCTATGAGTGCTATTTTCCACTATTTATTAGACCCGGAGGACAGGGGAGGGGAGGTACCAGCCTTACTAAATCATAAGGGGGTACACACGGTTCTATTAGTAGGGAAGAAGTGCATCTTGCGACACTGGCTAAAAGAAAGTGTGCCTTCAAAGGAAGAAGTGGAGGGCTTAACAAGTAGACTCTTGATGATGGATAGGATTGAGGCAGAAATGCATAAGAGTGTCTTAACAGAAAATTTTTTCCGTAAATGGAAAAGCTATATTGTAAAAACCTTTTCAGACGAAGAAGTCAAGAAGTTAATGGAACATTTTCGCACTTCAGAATACTACTACCGGGAAAAAATGACTGGATCCCTGGGTAGACTGGAGATTGGGGATGATACATAACCGAGGGGTTCCAAAGGAGTCAAGAGGTATCCACTCATCTAGTATAGATTATCGGGAGATGTCCTTTTGGTAGGGAGATAAGAGGGATATCTTATCATATAGAGATCAAAGATAGATGATGCTTTTCCTAAATTGTAGTTTATGTTTAAGGGGGGTAAAAATGTTAAGGGATGATAGGGGGAGGAGGGAAGAATGTCTACATAATGTATTGTTATGGTCTGTTCAATGAGGTTTTGAAATATTAATAGAAAAATGGAGAAGACTATGTTGGATAACTGGGCTTGATAATGTAAATGGCAATAGAAGTAACCTGTTATGACAAAGCCTTCATTGTTAACCTGGAAACGTTTATTGATCTTCTCAATAAAGTATTGTTTAAAAAAAAAAAAAGAGAGCTCCTCTTGTACTTGTAGGATGCAAAGGAAGCACTGATTTCTAATGTTGATCTCTTTTCCTTTAGTTCTTAATGGCACAATCTTTGCATTCTATAACATACCCATATGGACAAAATTGTTAGTGCCCTTCCGTTACAATAAACCCCACAATGGACATTGAAATAACTTGAAACTGACAAAAGAATCTAGAAATCAACCAATGCAAATCAGACATTGCTTTTGAATTGTTAATGAACCGAAAAAAAAATTTCCACCTCTAGGACCAGCACCTATCTTGAGAATGGGCCCTTGAAAGTCTGTGTTTTGAAGGGGAATGAATCACCATGCAACCTTCCAAAATGATTACATATATCCAGATGCATACAGTACATTGTTCACTTCTTTTTTTTTTTTTTTTTTTTTTTTCTTTTTTTTTTAACTATATTTTATAAAATTTTTCAACATAAAAAAAACAGTTGGTATAAGACCAAGGAGTAACAGGAACAAACAGTCCTAGCATATACATAAGTTCATAATAGAAAAACAGAGCCGAATATCAAATACTAACTGAGTAATACAAAAAAGAGATACATAGTTCAGAAAAAAAAAAGAATTAGTCTAGTATCTCCAGTCCGACTTAAGCCATAAGCCATCAAAGGGGTCTAATTTATTATGGGACATAGCAGTTAGGAACTCCATATGCCGATCCTCTTTAATACGGTGAAGTAGGTCCTGCTTGGTCGGGATGGAAACCTGCTTCCAGAACTTGGCAATCAGGCATTTTGCCACACTCAAAATGTACAAAAAAAGTCTACCTGACCTACGACCAAGGGGAGCATATGGAATATTAAGAAGGTAGAACTGAGGGGTGAGTGGAATCGTATGTCCTGTGATGTCATATGTAAGCGTTTGCACACGCTCCCAAAACGGTCTAATTCCCCCCCCCCCCCAGTCCCAGAAGACATGCTGCAGGTCAGCCCCAGGACCCCCACATCTCCAGCAACAATCCGGAACCTCCGGCTTTAATCTATGCAACAAAGCCGGGGTATGGTACCAAAACATGAGTATCTTATATTGGTTTTCTTTATACTGGACAGACAAAGAAGAACGCGCAACCTGTTTCCAAATCTGAGCCCATGTGTCCCTGGAGATGGGGGCCCCTATATGGGTCGCCCACTTAGTCATATAGGAATGCTCAATGGGAGAATTTGGGCTTGGGGTAATCAAAAGTTTAGATAACATTGTTCACTTCTAATACACAGATATTTTTATGAATAAGGATGGTAACTCCCTTTTGAATAAGTAGTGCTTATAAATTGAAAAAAAGACCTCAACCACAATCATTGCATATAGTAAAGCCTAACTTTTGAGAAATGTCTTGAATACATATAACTAGTATAAGATTTGTCTGATGATACTTAAAGAGGACCTGTGGCTGTCCTTGCATGTCTGTTTTGGTAATACCAGTGTTCCCTATAAAATAAAAAATGTGAAGCATCTTTCTTTAGGTCTCCATATTGGGTGGTTCTCCTCGTATTCATTCAAGAAATATATTACCAATCTGTCAGCTGGATGGCACCAGTTTATGGTGTGTCCCTGCACAGTGTAAGGCAAATGCTAGAACAGCACACCAGTGTTGAGTTGATAGTCAGTTACTCAGTGGAATAGTTTACCAGCCCAATGTCCAATATATAGATTAAATCCACGGCATGCCTTTTCATGATGCAAAATTACACAGGTATTTATTTTATGGAGACATTCAATCAAGAGGATTTCCATAAGGTGTGTACAGTTGTGAAAATAAGTATTTGATACACTGGCGATTTTGCAAGTTTTCATCCTTCAAAGAATGGAAAGGTCTGTAATTTTTATCGAAGGTACACTTCAACTGTAAGACAGAATTTTAAAAAAATTCCAGAAAATCACTTTGTATGATTTGTAAATAATTAATTTGCATTTTATTGCTTGAAGTAAGTATTTGCTCACCTACTAACCAGCAAGAATTCTGACCTGTTAGTTTTTCTTCAAGAAGCCCTCCAAGGTTGACCAAGTTTACACAGAGTGCAGCAGGGATTTTGCCACACTCCTCCATATAGATCTTGTCCAGATGTTCCAGGTTTCAGAGCCGTCGCTGAGCTACATTGAGTTTCAGCTTCCTACAAAGATTTTCAGTTGGGTTCAGGTCTGGAGACTGGCTAGACCACTCCAGGACCTTGAAATGCTTCTTATAGAACCACTGCTTAGTTGCCCTGGTTGTGTGTTTTAGGTCATTATCCTGCTGAAAGACTCCACCACGAAGCATCTTCAATGCTCTTATTGAGGGATGAAGGTCGTTGAACAAAATCACGCTAAACATGGCCCCATCCATCCTCCCTTCAATATGGTGCAGTCTTCCTGTCCCCTTTGCAGAAAAGCACCCTCAAATTATGATGTTTCCACCCCCATGCTTCACGTCTGGGACGGTGTTCTTGGGGTTGTAGTCATCCTTCTACCTCAAAACAGGCCGAGTGGAGTTGATAACAAAAAGTTCTCATCTGACTTCATGTCCTTCTCCCAGATGGATCCTCCAGATGGTCATTGGCGAACTTCAAACGGTCCTGGACATGTGCTAGCGTGAGTGTATACTGCCAGACCATGACCAAACGCGGCCACCACATTTGACTACCAGTTGTACGCAGGTGCTCTACAAACACATCAGTGATTACATTGCAGTTAAATCCAGTGATGACTCGTCAGGCCGTGACTCGTCTCTGCAGAATTTACCACACACATTTTAGAATCCTCCTCTTTCCAGCATCTATATACCTACCTACCTACTAGGTGGGTTTATGTGCTTCCCTACCTAATGGGGACCTATTTAAGGAAGCATGATAATGCTCCATGCCCCCACAACAACCCCCTTTCCTATGATAGAAAAGTTGGGTGCTTGTTTTGTGGAATGGAGAGTCATCCATCGTTCCACATTACGTAGGGAGGCATATAGACACTACCCAGTAGGTAGGTATATAGGTCCCCTCAGTAGGTATTTTAGTAGCTAGGTATATAGGCCCCCTCAATAGGCAGATGGGTATATATGGACCTCTGTAGATAGTTTATATAGGCCCCCCACGCCCTCAAAGTAGGAAGGTAGGTATATAGGTCCCCTCAGTAAGTAAATATATAGCATCATCCCAAAGGCAGTAGGTAATATGGCTACAGATAGTTTATATAGGCCCCCCCCAGTAAAAGGGAGTTATAGGGTCCCCTCAGTAAGGGAGGTAATATAGGCATCCAAAATATCAGTAGTATTAAAAATTATATAGGGCCCCCAATAGGTATGTAAATAGGTCCCCTTGGTATGTAGGTATAAAGATCCCATAGTAGGTTGGTAGGTGTATAGGGTCCCCAATTAGGTTGATAGTTCTATACGTCCCCCTAGTAAGTTGATAGATCTATAGGTCCCCGAGTAGGTAT
Organism: Phyllomedusa bahiana; assembly: GCA_025379985.1. Classification (NCBI taxonomy): domain Eukaryota; kingdom Metazoa; phylum Chordata; class Amphibia; order Anura; family Hylidae; genus Phyllomedusa; species Phyllomedusa bahiana. The sequence continues at coordinate 24,551 of JAODAL010031447.1, forward strand.
ATTGGGCTCCTCAGTGAGTTGAAAGATCTGTATTTCCCCACACCCTCCCAGTTGGTTATTGAGTCTATAGGTCCCCTCAGTATGTTCATACGGTAGGTCTATAGGTTTTCTACAGTAGTTTGGTAGTTCTATAGGTTCTCCCATTAGTAAGGTTGGCAGTTATATAGGGCCATCCAGTAAGTTGGTAGTTCTGTAGTTCCTCACCAGTAGGTTAGTAGGTCTACAGGACCCTGATTTAAAATAAAGAAAAAAGAACAACGCTCCCGTTCTGCTTGGCGTGCGGGAACCTCAGGAACCTGAACATTCTCTGCAACATGTATCCTTGTTCATCGGGCAGCTCCCCCTTTGTTAACTTGTCCTTTTGCTCAAGTTCAACTCACTGGTTGAACTTGTTATTACGGTCTAACTTTATATATGTCAGTTTAATGATATATTTGATAATGATATAGCCCTTCCCACACGAAATGCCCTTACGCATTATGGGTCCTGGTGGGGGGCAATTTGCATTATTTGCCTTACTTGTACTTCCTCTCACATGTTAGAAGTTAAGGAAGTCCAATAGCACTATGGCATTGGCGATATGTTTGGTTTTTTGGTTTCCCACCCAATGGTGCTTTGTTTTTTTTTTTCTGTTCTGTTTTGGTACCTTCCTTGTTTTCTTGTCTGTTACTGTGTTTGTAGGTCTCGTGCAATGGCTGCGGGAGGCAGTGTGTCAAAGATCTTCTCTCCCGGGGGGTGAGTCCATTTCCTTCTCTCACTTGTTGTGCTATAATTCTTGGTCACTTATCTTTATGCTAGTAACATCTTGGTATGTTATGGGACTTCGGTATCCTTCTTAGAGAATTATGATTCACGTCACCTCAAAAATTAAAAGCAGACATCGCCCTCCTTCAGGAAACTCACTTGGAGGAGGGAGATTTCGCAGGTATTAAGCGACTTTGGGTGGGCTAGGGTCATGGCTCTCCATCCATTATTACGCGAAATAATGGTGTAATTTTCCATCATCATAAATAACATGTCTTTTCTCTTGTTAGCTCCACCCATGATAGTGCGGGCCGCTGGATTCATGTAATCTTGGAAAGGTCTCTGGGGAAGTTATTTCATCTATAATATTACGTCTCATTGCCAACCAAGGGTCTTTCTATAAAAAACCCTGACAGACGGTTGTGTCTATTGTCCTGTTACCTCTAAAATTCGTGGAGGGGATTTTAAACTGGTGGTTAATTCCCAGGAAGTTAGAAAATCTGTCCCATTATAGCTCTACCCCGTATTACGTCGTATCCCAACATTTGGCTAAATTTTATATCAGACTCTCATTTGTTGATACGTGGCATGCAGGTCTCTTCTTCCTGATGGAAGGGACTATTCCTTTTTTTTCCAATCCTCACAATTCATGTCCCGTATTGATTATATTATACTCTATCCCCAAGCATGCAAAGGGTGGATCTCTGTTCGTTTGATATTAAGGATTTATTTATTTTCAGGATCATGCCCCCTCTTGTCCTCCATACTGTCAAGCGCTGATCCCAAGGGTACAGACTACCTCTGGAGATTTCAGTTATTACTCTTTGGGGACGAGGACTTTGCTAAATCATCGAGGACTGGTGGCTGCAATTTTACAAGGACAACCCGGAGGATAGGACGGTTGCAGTCTTACTTTGGTAGAAGCTAAAGCGGTCATTCAGAGGACCACTTGTTGCCTACACTAACACCCGTCGGAAGGTTGGTTGCGGATCAATTTAGATTTGTGAGTGAGAAGCTTCGGCAATCTTACACTGATTTTTTCTCCTAACCCAACTCCTGCAGCCAATCTCCAAGGTCTAACACTAAAAAAGGTTTGAAGCGTGGCTTGAGTATAGATAGGTGTCCCGCGATCCCGGATGTCAGCTAAATTATTCAGGTTCTGGGAACAAAAGCGGGTCGGCGTTTAGCCAACTTTGCTAAGGGGATTAACTCTAGTTCCAAGATCTAATGCATTGAAGGGACTCATGCTGGGAATATGCAATATTCTGTACTTGCTATTAAATTAATGTCCTACGTGTGTTTCTATAACCATTTATATTCACCTGAAACCTCGATGACAGGGACCCTCAGACTGGCTGGGCCATCTGTTCTCTCCCCCCCTTCTGAGACAGATGGGTCTACCGTAAACCAAACCAGTCCAAATGAAGAAATCTCTTGGGTTATTAAGAACTTGGGTAATATTAAAGCCCCCGGCCCGGATGCTTCTCAGGAGAATTCTACAAGATTCTTAATACTGAAGTACACACCCTTATGACCACCGTCTCCAATCTATTCCTGACTAACATCTATCAAGCAAAACATATGAACACGGGTTTATAAATGTTTTTACCGGGAAGCCAGAAAGGTCGTGTATTCTCCTCCTCGTGCTGCCCAAATTTCATTATAAATGTTGACTTAAAAATCATTTCATAAGGTGTAACAGGACAGGCTCGGGCCAATATTCTTCCCTGTCCTCATTTGCCCTCACACAGACGGGATTAGTTAAGGGCAGAACGGCCTACTCTAATATTCGTAATAAAGTCATTACTGTCTGGATGAGATTCAAATGTAATCGGGCTTCATCCATCCCAGCTGTCTGTCATTGATGCAGAAAAGCATACGACAGGGTCAGCTGGAAGATGTGGGCGCCAGTGTTGGACGGATTCGGATGCCAGGAGCTTCCATTCGTATTATCTCTTCACTATATACACAGCCCCCGTGACCAGATCTATACCCCGGGTAATCTTTTCTAGGGCCCATACATTTGGAGAGATGGCACTGCAGGGAATGCCCATTAGCCCCACTACTGTTTAATGTGGCCTTAGAGGCCGCTCTCCAGAGCCCTGGCGCTAATCCAGATATAACTTGGGATTAATATTGGTTCATCCAATATTAAGGTCTCCTTATTTTGTACTGATGATCTTCTGGATTTATCTATCTGAACCCACTGGTGGAGGTTCCGATTGTTTAGATTTGTTACAGGAGGTTTCGGCATTTTCTCGGGTCAAGGTTAATGTTTCTAAGTCAGAGTTTTTGGGATCTTTCCCCTTGTCATTCTCCCTCCTCACGTCTTACTCGCAATTTACTTATATCTGGGCGGGAGCCTCATTCAAGTATCTGGAATAAATATCGGTAAGTCCCCTGGTCCATTTATCACCTCAATTAACCCCCCTCCTGTTCTCATAATTGGTAAGAACTAGAAAACGATGGATGCATATTTACTCTCCCCTTACTTGCTAAGGCTCATCTTATAAGATGATGAGTTCCCCAAAAATACTATTTGTTACAAACAATCCCCACTTATTGCTTAGACATAAGATGTCCGCCAACTTTATCCCCGCTTTCACTTCTGTCTATGGAATATAAATGACGCCACGGATAGCCCTAGCGAAAACTGATACCTCCCAAGGGATAGCGGGGGGGGGGCCGTAATTTGCCAGATCTTAGGTTGTATATCTCTAGCCAGCCGCCTGCGTCACGGTTCGGATTGGGTTAATACAGTCTTCACAGATTTTCCAATCTTTCTACTGAGGCGGCACTGGTTCACCCCAATGGACGCTTCCCAGGGCCTTCTCCATCCCAAATATTCTGCTCTTCCTAAAGCTGCGAAACATTAGCATCATTTGTGAGGGATTACGATCGGGAGAAGCCTTGGAAGGCCCTGTCTGTAGAATTCTTGTTGTAGACCCTGTGTTTTCACTCTGCCTGCCCTTCCAGACAGTAGTATACTCTTCCTTATCTATGGACACCCAGGTGAGTATTCAAACTTGGCCTTGATAACCCGCCTATTTAAAGTCTGGAGGAAGTGTAATAAAGTTATAAAGAGGGATTTTAACTATTTCACAGCTTATTGACCCTTCCCTTCCAATGATTTACTCTCTCTCAGAATTATCTCAAAAAATTATTTACCTTGCCACAATCACATTTTTTTGTGAGTTTTTATAGAAGTAAGGGACATGAAGCCGTCTCATTATAAGTTTGAATGGCTTTTGATAATGTCATTGGCCAGACCTACGTCTTCAACAGGACCACTCTCTATCGGCGCTATATGCTGGTCTTCGTAGGGCGTCAGAAGACGAGGGACCTTGCAGGATTTTTGCTAAGTGGGCAGAAGGTCTACCCTACCAGGAGATAACATCTTCTACAATTACTCCAGGGCATGGATGAAGATCCATAAATTACATAGTTAATGTGAAAGTGGAGGGGACACATCTTTAGAATTGCCTTCCGCAATTTAAGGCTTTAATATCCCCCCCCATCCAGCTTGTCCAGGACGTGTTTGACTGTCCTCCTGCCTAGTGTGGCACCCACCGCACTGATTTTGTCCATAGTATATGGACCTGTTGTGGAAACCATGAAGTTCGGGAGACAGTCATACAATCTTTGGAAATCTTAAGTTTCGGTGTCATTTAACTTTACGGAGCCAACACTAGGCTACCTTGTTCCATAATTTACCACAATTTTTGGAAACCACTCAGTTCTGCACATATTTTTTATTAGAGACTAAAGAAGCCTCATGGCCCAAATGGTTTGAACCAACGTGCCTACATTGCAGGAAGTTGAATGATCAAGGTGGTCTAAACAAATATGGAAATGGAAAAGAATCGACAATTATCAGGCGAAGGAAAACTCAATGCTCTAAATTTTTCAAGAAATGGCAGGAAGTTATTAGGATACTTTTACACCCCCAGGAGATCAAGTGATACTTGCAGCCTTTTGTTTTCACCTTCCTGGTATCTCTCTCTCGACTAGCAGGTTCTCTCGGGGCTTTGGATGTTGATCCATTACATGGTGGCTTTTACATCAGCCATATCCTGACACACCGTGCCATGGATACTCCCTGGGTAACTGTGCGTCAAAGTTGGGGGTGATTTGTCCTTATCTATTTCTCTCCCTCTGGGCTTTAGGGGACGGGGTCCGTGTGTGACGATCTTTGCAGCGTGATGTATCACCACAGTATTGTTTTCACTTTTATCCAGACCTTACTTGATTACATAGGTGTATGTGAATTTTGTCTCTTATTCATACCACTGCGTATATGGGCACACACTTAGATTCCCTGTGTTGTTTTGGGTTTTTTTTGGTTTTCTTTCTTTTTTTTTTTTTGGGGGGGGGTTACTTTTTTTTTATTTTTTGTTTTCTTTCTTTAGTGAGATAGGAGACGTCTTTTGCGTTCATCCTTATTATTATGATACCAAAGTATTGTCATTAGTGCTATTTTGTATTTTCATTTGCTTAGTACTTTTTCTTATCTGTACTAATGGTGCCTTATATTATTTCTTTGTGTTTCAAGTGGTATCTAATCTAATGGACAGTTATTATACAGTATATGAAAAAAGTTTGGGCACCCCTATTAATCTTTTTATTTTAAATTATTAACTTTCATTAGCATTTTCATATAAACAAAACAAGAACGGGCATCATCACATCGCAAGTCAAATCTTACTGAAAAGATGCATAGGTCAATACACATTTTATCAAATGTATCCAATAATGGAAATGACAAAAACACAATCCTGTGCAGGGAACTGCTCAATAGGAGCATAACTAGGACTGCGTTAAGAAGTAAAGAAACGTACGGAGGAGAAGGGGAAGAGGGGGGGGGGGGGGGGAGGGAACTTTCCGGTCCGTCGAGCCACAGGGGAGACAGCAAGGCAAAAGGAAGGTAACACTAAGAAAAAAAAAATGGGAAAAGATCACACGAGGGCGGGCGGGCATCCACGGGCATCAGCCCGCGATAAGGCCTTAAAATGCCTGAGATGATTGATACAGGGTCATTGGGTTCAGGTGTGCAGGACTTAAGGGTATACATCCTGGGAGTGGGCAATCAAAACTCTCCATCGACAGAGGAAGAAACCTCACTATATCCAATCGCAGACGGAGGGGGAGAGGGTCTGACCGCCAACAACCTGGGTTATAACCGTTTTGGCTGCCTGTAGGATATGTCTGATCAACGATGTCTTATATTTAGTTTGAGGAATTGGTACATGAACAAGGAGAGTGGCCTCAGGGGAATCTAAGGACTGAGACCTAGTACAATCAAAAATAGGCCCGCAGGACCCGTTTTCCCAGAACCCTCTGATAGGATGCTCCTCCGACATCCCACACATATGTGTGCCATGGTGCCCGGCTCCCCGGCCACAGCGCCAGCATAGATATCCCAGGACCAAAGGAACCAATTTTTGGAGGAGGAATGGCACCACTGTACCATTGGAGAGGATCTTGAAAGTGGTTTCTTGAGATTTGTAGCAATGGACGGCTTTATGTGTGAGGTAAAAAACATTCATCCATGGTCCAGGGTGAAAGTCAGCTGTGTTCCTTCTCCACAATGCCACACAAAAGAGGGGAAGGGATGGTGGTCAGCAGGGGAAAGGAGCCACAGGTAGGATCTGGGAAATCAGGTGCCTAGGGACACGGAGGGGAAAGACAGAGTCTCTCCATGGGGAGAGAGGGCCCTATAGTATTGATCTTTCTTAATGACCGTAAGAAAAAGTGATTCAGTTTGCGCATATTCGAATAGGTTCAGGGGAAAGTGGGAGAACCTTCCCTCAGCAGAAGATCAGACAGAGGGAAGCAAATTTCCACTCGCTGATGAATGTGTGTCTTGCCAGAAGGGAGCTCGATTTGGTGCTGCCAGAAACTTGTTATGGGGAAGCACCGGCCGGAAATAAGTGGTGGTCAGACAATGGGAACAACGGGCCCTTCAGGTCTATCAAGGCCTCAGAAGTTGGACCTTTACGGAATGATCAAAAGGGTGTGCGATCGTGCTAAAGGTATCCCAATCAACTCCGAACTAATAGTGCCAGGGCCCAGGGGAGAGATATTTAAGGACCGGGGAATAGCGCATGGGCGATATGAACCCATAACTTCCCGTGAGAGGCATGGATCAAATCTACAAATATAGCATAGGACGGCCGGCCACAATATAAAGTCCGGCAATCAGGGAGACCCACGCCACCCGCGGGGTCTTAGGCCTGAACAACACCTCACGTCGCACTCTCTGTGGCGGGCTGGGAAGAGCCAAATTGAAGTCACTGGAGTACGTATATACCTTGACCAGAAGGCGTTCGGGATGAAAATGGGAATCGTCTGAAGAAGGTACAACATTTTTGGGAGGATGGACATTTTCAGTATGTCATTCCTGCCAAACCAGGAGACAGTTCACGCTGGGACCACAGCCGCAGCAGATGGGAGATCTGACAAGCAAGGGAGAAAAAAATTAGTTTCAAACAACTTGGAGGATCAGCCGGGATGAAAATCCCCAGGTAGGAAATACCATTAGAAGGCAAAGCGAAAGAGAACTTCCCTCTTTAAGAATATCAATGACACCCGGGTCACAGTGTAATGTTATGGGCTTTCAGATTTCGTGTAATTTATTTTATAGTGTAGACCAAACAATAAAACGCTTCAGCTCAGATCAGGGCGGGAGGGAATGAGGGGGGTTCTTATGTAGATCAAGAGGTCGTCGGCAAAAGCCGTAGCACTTGTATTCCCGTACACCAATCGTGATACACTGATGTCGGGTTGGAGCGTATGGATTCAAGGAGGTGTTCCATGACTAAAATATAATGCAGCGGGAGAGAGAACGGGGCATCCCTGTTCTTGTACCATTACAGATTAGGGACAGGGGTCCGTTAATTCTCACCATGGCGGAAGGATTTTGATACAAGGCCAGGATTTTAGCTGAAAAAAAAGGGGACCCAAGCACAACACGAGCAAGCGTGGAAGCCAGGTAGTCCCATGGATTCCTGTCAAAGCTTTCTCAGCATCAAGGGACAGGACCATCAGGGGAACCCATGCTTGCCTGCGTCGTACTGAATTAAGTCCAAAACGTCTTGAGAGTGTTGTTCGGCGCCTACCCCTGCCGGGGAAAAAAAACCATACTGGTCACGGGTGTATCAACCCAGGCAAGAAGGTGTTAAGGCGGTTTCGTAGCAATTTCAGACGTAGATCTCGATCCACATTTAAATGGGAAATATGGCCTATAATTCCCCGCATATGAGGGTCCTATGCCTTTTTTGGGATCACTGGTGGGGTGACTGTGTGCTTGGGAGAGAGTCGCATGGATTGGGGGTAGTAGCTGAAATGGATTGAAAGTAGTAAGAAGAAATCGGGGATGAGAGGAGTTAGCAGAGGTCTTGAAAAAAAGGGGCTGTGAAGCGTCCGGGTCCAGGGCTTTTGCCCCTGGTAGTACACCTCTATCACCCGTATTTAATCTCGTAGACAGAAAGGGGCCTCCAACTCCTGTGCCGAATTCGGGAGAGATTATAGGGGATGGGGAGGGAGGTGTCTGCAAGGAAGGACGAAGATATTAAGGGAGTTTGGGCGGTAACCGATAGAGGTCTTGGATAGTAGGAATTAGAATTCCTGGCGCGATTTCCGTGTGGTATGACGTAGGTTACCAGAAGGAGCTCTGATGTAGGGAAATTAAAAGCGGAGGCCCCATCTGGTCTCTAGATGCCCTTGCCAGGAGACGGCGCTCTTATTACCAAAACTCATAGAACCTCTGCGGCACAGTTCTGCAGCGTACTGCCCCACGAGGCCTCAAAGAGGCGTCGCACCTCGAGACGAGCCACCAACAGCTCATGAAGGATAGATGGAGGAAAGGGATTGCTTGTGGAGAGTCTCCAATGTGCGTCACCGTTTGTAAGGCCTTCCAACAGTCGCTGACTTTAGCCCTCTTTTCAGACGGACTCCCATGCTTCATATAAGACACCTCTCAGGACAATTTCAAAGTCTCCCACTTCACCGTGGGGCAGTTGTGTCCCCATGATCGACAACAAAGTTCTCGATTGTCTGATGCAAGTCGGGCCACGCAGACCGGATCGGTTCAGCGAGATTCGTTAAGTCTCCAGTCGGTGCTTAATAGCCGCGATGGGACGATGAGAGTGATGCAAAAAAAAACAGGAGCATATGCCGGACCATAATCATATTGCCAATAGGGTCTGTCGCAACACGGGGAGGGCACCATGTTGTGTTGATAAGGAGATAGTCAATGCGACTATATGTCTTGTGGGTATGGAGTAAAAAAATGTAGTCCAGTCGAGGGGTGTTGGAGACGCCAGCTATCATCAGTTGGAAACGAAAAAAAAAAAAGAGCCTTCTTCACCCGCTTAATGGCAGGAGTAAGGATAGGGGAACGAGCGGCCCGAGGAGTTGTCAAGCGTCGGGTCCAGCGTCAGACTTAAATCCCAACAGAAAAAAAATGGTCCCCGTCACCCGGAGATTCCAGCACCTTAGGACGGCTGAGGGGGGAACGACACCTGACCCACTGATTAGAACATAACGTTATCTACAGTGACCGTCTGCCCGTTAATAGACAAAATTAAAAATGACATATCTAGCTCAACTGTCAATAATGCAGTCGAAACACCTGATGCGGAGGGACTTGTGGAGGGCGATGGCGACCCCTCTACACTTCGACGAGGGAATGATTGGCACCAATTACCAATTAGTATAATATTTGTTTTTCTTAAGGGAGGGGGGCCTGAGTGGTCATGAAATTGAGTCTCCTGAAAACACGCTATATGAAACTCGTTTTCCTTGTGAAAATGATAGAGTATCTGAGAACGTTTCATAGGGGCGTTTAGGCCCTTGGTGTTGAGAGAAAGCTTTGTTAAGATCTCCCATTTTCAAGGGGGAGAAACACTGTTGAGTATACCAACCCTGAGCCCGACGGTAGGGGAAGGGGGAACAAAAAAGGAGGAGGGCGCTCAGAAAGGGGGAGAAGGAAAGAGGGGGAGGAAAGAACCCCGCAAAGAAAAAACATCTAGGTCGTCTGTTGAACCAGGGAGACCCTCGAGCCAAAAACTTGACCCGCAGGGGATCCGAACTACGTCGGGAACGTAGAATATAGGCATGGTTCAGAGAGGAGCTCTTTAGCAGCATGACAAAACAATGCAAAAAATGACCAGGATAATATGCAACAAACATGTTAACACATGGACAACCAGAGTAGGGATAGCACCAGAAATCAAGACGGAGGAACATCAAAAAGAAGGTGCCTATAGAAACCATGCACAGGGATATGTCTCCAGAGTCCTCAAAAAACATAGGTCATCAGGCACCTTGAGATGGCAGGGGCAATTAGGCCGCAGCCTGCCGAATACGAGCACGGGACGGACCAGTGAACCAAATAGGTATTTGGGACAGAGCCAGTGATCGTCTGTTACGTACTTTCCTGGGTGGGAGACCTGATCCCGGAAGGAGTAGGGCCAGTCGGGGGCTGAACCTGGGGCGTTCATTTTGCAAACGAGGAGAAAGACGTTGGGTCCAGACCGGCAGAGAAATATCAGAGATTTGGAGATCCGCAGAAAGGCGGGGGATATCTTCAGGGGAACGTATAGTTGTTGGAACGAATCCCCCAGACGGGCAAAAGAGCAAAGGGGTAGGCCCCACCTGGTAGGTAATGCTTCCTTTCCCGAAGCTCAGACAGAAGGGGTTTCAGCATGCTCTATGGGCGAGAGTATGGCGAGATAGATCCGGAGGGTAAATATGTAGACGGAACTTTGTTACATGGAGAGCGGCCACCTTCCTGAATCCGGTTCATAATGTCCTCCTTAGCAAGAAGAAGTGGACGAGACAGATGACACTCGAGGATGCTAGATCATCTTGGACTGGGAGGGCGGAGGGCTCTTCTATGAACCCTATCAAGCTCAATGTGGGTATTTGGAGGACGATCAGGGATATCGTTGAAAAATAGCAGAGACAAGTTGAAGTAGAGATCAGAGGCAGGAACCGTTTCAGGAAGCCAACGGATCTGCAAATTGTTGCGCCGCCCCCTGTTCTCTACAATCATCAGGGTGTTTGTTGAAGATGAAACAGCTGGGAAGGGGTGTTGTTGTAACTTCCCTGCAGGGCTGGATATGGTATTGGAGGACGACTCTTGGGGCATGCTGAAGGGAGTCCACTTTGTTAGTACATGGTAGAGAGTTCCAAACGGAATTGGGCAAATTCTTTTTTCCTCCATTCCCCGTGCAGTCGCTGGGTCATAGAAGAAAATATCTTGCATCGTCGGCAGATTCCAGGTAAGCTGTAGTATGTCGGCAAGTGTCACAGGGGGCTGGACTGAGACGATGGACCGTGGGGGGACAAAGGGTGATCCACGACCAGCATACCGAAGCGACAGGACGGAGAGAGAGTGCACTCAAAGGGCCTAGAGAGTAGTGCCCCATCAGGACCGTGAGCGTAATCTGATTCACCGCTTTGGATCCGTGAAATGTGCATTCCATAGGATATAAAATGGAGGAGATAGAGACATGAGACTGTGGCTGGAAGGTTGGGCGTGTGAGGTGCAGGGCGCAGTCCAAGTCTCTAACCTGATAGAGGTGGCGCACCACGTAGCGCCCACTGGACCATGGCCGGCGGGAGGGCAGCTGGCGCAGTTGCCCCAGTGGGGGTGGGGTCCAGCAGGCCCCTGGGAGTGCTGGCCAGGATGGAAGCACTAGGTGAAGGACCTGAGGGAGAGTGATGTGACGGTTGATCAGGAGAGGAGGGAAGGCAGACATGGAGTGTCAATGCGGGTGTGGGTACCTTAAGCTGAGGGGATTGCCCTGAGGGGGAGAGCGAGGCCTTCCCGGAGCCCGCTAGAGTGCAGATACCCCTGTAGGCCTGCCCAGGCGGAAGCTGTGCAGCCCCACGTATGATCGGGCACCATCCTGGGGAACAGATGGGGCCCGCAGTAGGAGAGGAGGCTTCTGAGCCAGGGAGAGCTGATGGCCGTTTGCCCACAGGCAGAGGAGAAGGAATCGGGAGGCAGACCAAGAGTGGAGGTGGGCTAGGGGGAGACTCGCAGGGGGTGAGAAAGTGAGGTGAGGTGATTCCCACAGTCTGTCGAGACTGCAACCCGGCACAGGTACCTGCTGTCCTGGGGAAGCACATCGGACTTGTTCCTCCGTCACGGCTCCATTGAGGCGGGCAGGGGCCCCAGCCTGTTGCGCGGCGGTCACGATGCGCTGAAGAGAACGGCCCGGAGTGAAGGAGTGCGGGGAGCCAGGGTGCACGCGCCCCCGACAGCATACTCCTCAGCGCCGGTGTGTGCGGTGAGATGGGGCGCACAGACAGTCTCCGATCTGCAGTGGGGAGGATATGGCTGGCAGGGCTGGTCCCCGAAGCTTGACACGAGCGGATGGAGAGGCCACCGTACACAGGATCACCAGCGGGCCGGGCCGCTGGTGCTTACTTGTGTGGATCTCTAGCACTGTGGTGGCGGAGGTGTTGAAGCAGGAGCTGGCGGGGAGTTAGCCTGGATCACCGCACTCGGAAGGTGCCCTGCGCCGGTAAAGGGTAGCGTCTTGTTTGTAGAGTAGGCCTCGGCACTGCTGGCAGAGTCGGTGTGGAGGGAGGGTCTGGTGCTGTGTCAGCGCGGCCATCTTGGTGAGCAATCACCCACAGAGTCCTTTTCCTCAAGGGCCCATGAGTGCTGCATATAGAGCTACACACTTAAATTATACTGCGCATATTTCTAACAAATGGGTGGTTGATAGAGCGTGGACCAGTGGGTATCTCACTGGATACTGGAACGTCGGTTGGGGTGGCCTTGAGACACATATCTCGGTGTGGCCGATTAGCCCGGATTTAAGATGTAGAGGCCTGGAGCTGCAGAGCACTCGTCCCTTCTCCAGACATTAGCAATGCCACGCCCCCGCCCTATTAATCTTATTCATTTTTGGTTCTAAATATTTGGAGTGTTTGCAAACATGCCACTTTGAATTTGATATATCTAATTAAATGATGGGGTCACAGTATTATTTCCGGATAGAATATGAGGTTAATTGTACTAACACAAAATGTGCAATATTAGTTATTAGATATATCAAATTGAAATGGCTGTTGCAAATACCCAAATATTTAGAACTAAAAATGATTTAGATCAATAGGGGTGCCCAAACTTTTTCATATGACTGTATGTTTTTGTTATTGTAAAATTTAATAAAAATTGTTTACAAAAAAAAAAAAATCTTCCCATTTCCATGCTGAATCCCTTTTCACGACCCATACAGGTGGTGTGATGTCATCGCACCGCTCGCGTAGTTATGCAATTCCCAGTGCAAGTGGTGTGATGTCATTAAATGGTACCACCTATGCCGTATACTCCGGTAGACAGCAAATTCGCTTGCAACCCACTGGACCACTCCACAGGGCAGGGAGCTTTCAACTGTATGTGCGTCCTTAAAAAAACGGCCCACGTCAGTGACCTGGAAGCAGGGATGCTTTGGTTATCTGCCCTGTGGGCAGATTGCAGGTTCGGGGCAGTGGCAGTTTTATTCGGGGCTACCTACAAGTTTTACATTTGTGGCTATGAGATTGGTCAGTATTAAATAATATAGAAGTAATGTCTCCCTGGTGAACTTTGATGTATCTAATAGGGAAAATGCGTTGGAGGACAATCTCTTGTTATATCTAACTTTGATGATATTACATCATAGTCTTTATCAGATGTTTTCTGAGCTATAAAGGTAAAAAATATTTACATAGTATATGTTTGTTGCAAATGCTCTGGGATGCAGCTGAGTGATCATAATGTCGGATTATTTATGGTAGTCCTTATTTTGAATATAGATATATTTATATTTCTTTTCTATATTTCAAAAGAGAAAGAAAAGGGCTATTTTTCAGGCATTGGTTCCTGGTGAGGTTGCCCTTATTGGGGCGGTTACTCCATATTGGTGATAAACAGGGTTAATCCCACGCTAACGTAGATTTTTGGTCTAAGGGCAAGTATAGGGTGTAGATATTCAGGCTATGTCTACACAGCATATGTTCAAATACCGTCCACAATCTGATGGCATTTTAACATTGTTGGATCGCGTTTTTTGGCGCGGGTTTGCGCTAAATCTGCGGTCGGTTTTTGGATTTGCCATCAGCCCCATACTTTGAATGTTCAGGAATCCGACTGCAATCCGGGCAGAATATCTGACATGTTTTAAAATCTGACGGAATCCAGTTGATTTCAACACAAATTTTTTTATTGTTGTCTATGGGGCACAGGTTAATGTTGGATTTTTGGTGGATTCTAAAGACATAACAGAACCACCCACAGCCCAAGGAGACCGAGTGAGTGTAAAATTGCTTGTGCCTCAGTGAAACAGCCTAGTGAGAAAACCACTTTCATTTTTGAGAATTTTAAATGTATTTATTAAAGGTTGAGTTTTATCATTTGTCTAGTGTAGCATTACATTCTACGGAGGGGTCGTTTACTTTGTGTGCTACCAGTAAATATATATTTGGGGATACCCAACCTTTTTATCTTGGAGATATTGTGTTATTTGCCCCTGGTACAACATATGAAAATTAAACATTTTGAAGAAGGGAGGGCTTCATATAACATAGAGGACACTTCATGAAACATAGAGGAGATGGAAGGACCAGAAGACCTTCATATAACATACAGGACAGAAATGCAAGGACCAAGAGGCTTCATATAACATAGAGATGTGAGGACCAGGAGGCTTCATATAACTTTAAGGAGATGTTTAGGACCCAGGAGGCTTCATATAACATAGAGGAGATGTGAGGACCAGGAGGCTTCATATAACATAGAGGAGATGTGAGGATCAGGAGGCTTCATATAACATAGAGATGTGATAAGTTCCTCCTTTTGGAAATTCTCTAGTTGCTGAGTGAAACCCAATTGTTATGGCTCCAGACCCCGGACGCCTGGGCCTGCTACCACCTCTATCAGATATAGATACAATAAGTCAGTATCCACACAAGACAGGGTGAGTGCTTGATCAAAGAAGACGTTCTTTATTAATACAGCAGTGAGTTTATATAACTTTGGTTATAAGCGGTGACTGACATGCGCAGTCAGCCGGAACACAAACTTTTACAGGTTACATTTAGAGATACATACATAGCATTCCGTTATAATTCAAGGTCCTGAAGTGCAGAACGAGAGACCTTGAATTGTTATCTTGTGTCGACAGGAGAAAAGATTGTTCATGCTTTAACCTTAACTTGACAATTCCCCTTTTGCACAACGATACAGTTATATTAGTAGGGTGCAAACTTCCTTTCTCTGTAAAAGAGAAACGTTAGACACTGCTTCACAATGCCTTTCCTGCCACATTCTTTTCCCCTAGTCATGTCATCTTAGTCTTGCCAACACCAGGTAGCGGAGGATAGGAAGGGAGTAGTGAGGCTTCGCCAGTTTGAGACGAATATCCCTATTCAGATGATCAACTGTGTAGCTGGACGTTCCAAGCCTGGTGAGCCACTAAGCTGCCCTTCATATTGGTGCAGTATAAAATTGCGTTTTCCAAACAACAAAATTAATTTCCAATATATTCAAGCCGCCAACATAGACAAGCAGTATAATCTAAACAATATTTGTAATATCCGTCTGCATAATGCCCAATTAGCCAACCCCCCAGTCCCTTTGAACCAGTTTAGCTGGGTTGTTGTAGGGCAGATAAGTTTCCCCCCACCATGCACTCTTTGTTTTTTTCCAATTGCTTCACATGTTTTCTTCAAAACTCCTTTTATACTGATCAAGTTTTAATTTAGCTTGACAGGAGTTCGGTGATTATCTATATAGTGGCAACAAGTTGGGCCGATGACTGGCACATACACCTTGGCTAGCGGCCAAAAAATTTTAAAAAAGCCTATTAGTGTGTTGGTTTGTGACCACTATCAATTGATTCTGGGTTGGCACGTGGGTGTTGAGGCCCTTAAGATGTCAAAGATCTGGTCATCCAAGTAATTCAGATGCAATCTACTAGTTATTCCAGGTTGGCTGGGCAACCATAGGATATACTAGTTAGAGTATGGTTTATCTTATTCCCAATATTAACTATTTTACTATGTGGGGTTCTTCCATTTGCTCTGGGGATGTATTATCCGCTGCCCCTCTTTACCAGACATGGTTACTGCATGGCTAAGTTATTCAACTGTTGGGGTTTGGTTATAACGTGGAGAGTTAAACCGGCCATGAGTACAGGTACCCTTTATCCCACTGGCAAAATTTATTCGGCATTTTGCCCACAGATCAATAGGTTCCGGTGGGGAGAGGACCCACAGTTGAAAGCTGTAGGACCTATCGATGGGCCCAGATCTAGACAAACCCTGCGACTTTCTTAAGCATACACCAGGAGGGGACTTGCCCCAATGGACTACAATAGCCTGCTGTGGCTCTCCACAGGGCGGGAACTGGACTTATATGCTGATTTTCATTACATGGCAGATTGCTGCGGATGTTGCACAGGGTCTCATTAAGTTTTTTTTATTTTTTTTTTTCCCTTTTGGAAATCCCTATTCCCTGGCTTCCCACGATATGTTGTGTAGGTATCGTTTCTAGCAGGAAGGTTTACAGCATTTGGTCGAGGAAGGAGTGGCGTTGAAGCCAATTTGGATGCTTTCACTCGGAATTCCCAGATTGGCAACTCCGAGTAATTACAAAGATACAACTTCCCCCTTGGTATGCATGATACTGCTGTGCATAAAGAAGTGGTGAGATACCTGCACCAGGGCCAAAGATATCATCCTACTAATTGGGAAATCTCGGTATATGGTTTTCAGTTCCTAGAGTATTTGGAGTTTATTGGCTAATTGATCTGAGCCAATTAGTCCAATCCTATCTCTCCTCCCATGGCACTTGGGATCGCCAAAAATGGATAGATAAGGCTGTGACTGGGGGCCATGTGTACATATCCAGCAATCTGTTTGGTTTATTTCTTTTTGCTAGAACATGCTGCTGTGGCGTGAGTTTATATTCCTGTGGTTGATGTATTCTTAAAGCAATACTTATGGATCGTGTCATGTCCAGCAGGCACCTCAGGCCCGCCTGCAATGGCTTGATGGACCCATGTTGGTTTCCCTTCTAGATTGACGGAGGTAGCAGTCGTCAACCGGATTGGTAGGTCCCTCGAACGGGGTTTCCAACGCTTTTCGGGGAGTGTTTCTTAAGGTCAAAAACAACCTGGTCGGCCTGGCTTCAGCGTGTGAGCTCCTTTTCGGGCCGTCTAGGATCTGGCAAAGAAGAAAACACTTTTCCATGCACTTCAATAGTTGGTTCTGTAATTTTATCACATAATAGTGAGATAAGGCCCAATCCAACTCGCAACAAGATTGGGGAAAGTAACCACCTAGTATTGGGGCGCTCCAAAACAAAAAGTTCATATGGTGTATAATTATGTTTCCCTTGTGAGTGTTTTCTTATGAGTTTTGACTACCTGTCCAGGGATTATTTACTGGACAGAAGTGACAGTTCCTGCAGTGGTAGGACTGAGCCTGTCTGAAAACGGGGGCACCCAATTTCCTCTATTAGGTGGTGGCATAGCGTTGAACTTGGTATGTGGGAAGGTGAAGGTGATTTAGTGTGAAAGTAGGATACATGACTTGGAAAACAACATTTTTTCTCCCAACTTCCATATCCCGTCCTTCCTAGCTTTGCTCCCCCCTTTTCCCAATTTCTTCCATGGCATTTCGTCTGGGCTTCTTTGAGTCTATCTAGGAGAAAGGTCAGCGACTTTCCTCCAAAAAACATTAAAAGTCAGGATTATGCAATGGAGCTGTATGTTCGTTCAGGAGTGGGGACATTCTGTTACAATGAGTTGTGTACAGTAAGGTCAAGATTTTTCTCATGAGTTCCCCCTTCCTCCCCCCCTTTGAATCAGATTAGAGAAGTAGCCTTTTGGGATGTTAATGTGTCGGGGGCATCAGAAGTGTGCACTCTTTTGCTTCTGTGGTCATGCGAAATGGTGTCTGCTTTGTGCATTCTTACCTAGGCTGCCATTGACGCTGCTTCTGCTGTGCATTCAAAGGTACTGCCTAGTTGAGGTAACTGATACCCTGGTTTTAATGACTGTTAACAGGTGGGTACAGGTAGTCATCCTATGTTGTTTTGGATTTTGCCCATAGGACAGTGGGGACGCTCTGTAAATAAGATTTTTCCTCACTAGTCTCAACTTGCCATTCTGGGATTTCTTGCTCAAATGGACACAATAGACTTAGCGCTTCTCATAAATTGGATTGAAGGGATTTTTTAAAGTTACAGTGCCTATCTGGATGGTATTTGATTTTAGCTTGTAAGTGTGGCCAAAATATCTGCACCAACAAAGTTCTGTCTGCCCCCTCTGAAATCAAAACGATTAATAAAAATGTATGGGGGCCAATTCTTCTTTTAGGGGTTCAGGAGTGGTTAATTTTTCTATTAAATCCACTATCCCAGGAGACAACAACAGAATCTGTAGATACTAAACTCTCAGTATAAACTTTTTGTTGTTTGACGGATAGAGGCTCCGTGTCACCACGAGGTGAGTCTATGAGTGGCACCCTGGATGCGTTATAGGAAACATAGGAGTGCTGGGCCTGACCACTGCCTGTCCCCTTTCAGTGCTGATAGTCCGCTCTGTTCAAAGACTCTCCTGCTTCCCTTTTCTCTCACATTCATTTCTTTTTCTTTAAAACTTACGGTTTATGTGGCCTGTTTCCGCATTATAGAATAGACAACGGTTGGGGCCCTCATCTTGGGCTAATCCTATATCTCCCATCAACTTGTTATTGTGCTTATATCTTTCCAATTTTTTTTCTTCTGTCTATCTCCACTACCTTGCTTTTTCTAGGAGAGCTGTTGCATCTTCGTGGATCCCAATCGGGACAGCATAATTTAAGTTTATTGACACTGGGGGAATCATTCAATCAGGGAAGTCCTTCTCTTACTCCCTTACTGATCCAGTGGCAATGTCATGTCCCTCATTCCCTCATACTTCCTGAATTCTAAACAAAATTCATTACACTGTCTCATCCTGTCTCTGATGCCTGGGGCTGTAGTTCCCTTGGTAGTATGTTATCTCTGGCAGGAATATTGCCAACTCTGACAAAACGTTACTCTGATTGGCCTTCAGTTATTATGTCTGCTGGGGTTATGAGGCTGGAGTTCCTGTTCATAATCTTGAATGTGTCTTGGGCGGTCATTTTAAGTCTACACAGTCTGCTATGTTTTTCTAACCATGCCTGTCTGTAGGTACCTGTAACTGGTCATATATCGGCTGAAATCAGAGGGTGAGTACTTTTGCAAGTTATACCATTCTGTCCGGCGCTTGCCATGGTTGATAAAACCTCATAGCCTCGCTCGAGTCTTGCTTTGGGCATTCGGAATATTAGGGTCAGCAGGATTGTTATTAAGGCTCGCCTCTCTACTATGGCTGGTGGCTCTGCTTGTTGTCCTGGTCAGGTGCCCCGCTTGTATCATGTCTCCTTCCAGTTGGGTTTGTTGAGCAATGATGCAGGTCCACACCCGGGGTTTTTACGCTGCTGGAGCGGCATGGGTATGGGGGTGGTGTCTGATTTTTTTAATTTCAGGGGCATGGCTTTCATGTTGTCAGGATGGTTTATACATGGCCACCATCCATTGACGGAAAACGGTTCATACATCACTCTGGTCTCAGCATGTTCAGATCGTTGGAGCAGACATTCCACTTGGTGCTCCATCTCTATCTTTTATCAACCCTTTCGGTTTCTAACACTCTTTGCCATGTCTTTGGTCTAACCTGACTCTGTCGGTGACTACGAATGAAAATTTGGATTTGGCTCAAACTCTCTGATGCCTCCTTGCATGATAAAAATAGGAGGAGGTGATTTACCCTCTGAGGGCTCGGTAGGTTTTTGACTTTGCTGTCCATGCTCCCTTCTCGTCCCCTCCGATCCCTAGTTGGACGTTCCAATCAACAGATCCTGGATCCTTAGGTACTAATTGGGTTGTCCTATCATCTGAGAAAGCATCGGATCTAGTATACTGGTACCGATCTGGACTTGCCAAGCAGTATATCCTCCAAGAATAATACTAAAGTACTTGGATGATACTGTTATAGTCAAAATGTCATACCACATCAGAACCACGCAGTTATAGATACTTATACCGTATCCTTATTCCTTTTATCTGGCCACCGCTTTCGAATCGGTAGGTGTCCAGACTATTCATCGATAGTCAGGTCATACATTAAGGCTTAAAGACAGGATGGACTCGACACCCAAGAACCTTCAGTCTTAATCCTGGTCCCTTTATTTTCATTCCGCACAGATTTGCTTAGTTTGTCACATTTACCGCGTTTTAAGCATAAGATCATGCCCCTCCTTTCAGAGCGCAGACACGGTTTAGTTCGGCAATCCCTTCCTAATTAAACAAACAAATGACAGCCTTTGCTGTTTATACCATTCATTCTTTCATCAGCAAATAGGTCAAGGTTCTTTGTCCTGCAAGGGGACCCACTACATAGGTATACCTTCTTCTATCCGGACTCAGACAATGGGCATAGACTCGTGGCAGTCACCCAATGGGAGTAATAAGAGCTTAATAAATAAATTGCTCTTACTGGCCAGGTTTTGTCGTGGCGTTCCTTGGTCAGTTTCCCTGCGTTGCTTCGAGATCATGGATTGGGGTGATACCAGAGTGTGTGGTCCCTGTGTCGGAGCGCAGGATAGTTCCCCTTTATGGGAAATCTTAGTTTGTCTGAGTGAAACCCAATTGTTATGGCTCCCGACCCCGGACGCTGGGCCTGCTACACCTCTTCAGATATAGATACAATAAGTTCAGTATCCAACAAGACAGGGTGAGCGTTGATCAAAGAAGAAGTTCTTCTATTAATACAGCAGTTGAGTTTATATAACTTGGTTATAAGCGGTGATGACATGCGCAGTCAGCGGGAGCACAAACTTTTACAGCTTAACATTTAGAGATAACCTACATAGAGTTCCGTTATAATTCACAGTTCGGAAGCGCGGCGAAAGACCTTGAATTGTATCTTGTGTGGAAGGAGAAAAGTTTTCATTGCTTTAACTTACTTGACAGATGTGAGGACAGGAGACTTCATATAACGTAGAGGAGATGTGAGGGACCAGGAGGCTTAATATAACATAGAGGAGAGTAGAGGATCTAGGAGGAACGTCTAACATAGCGGAGTGTGAGGACTGGGAGCCTTCATTTATAACATAGAGGAGCTGTGAGGGACCGGGAGGCTTTTTTCATTAATAACATAGAGGAGATGTGAGGACCAGGAGGCTTTATATAACATAGAGGGATGTGAGGATAGGAGGGTACATATAACATAGGAGGAGAAGTTGAGGAAGGGAGGCCGTTCATATAACACATAGAGGAGATGTGAGGACGGGGAGCCTACATAATAAACATAAGGATGATGTGACGGACGGAGGCTTTCATATAAATAGAGGTAATGGGGAGGAACGGGAGCTTCATATAACAAAGAGGAAATGTGTGGACGGGAGGCTTCATATAACTAAGAGGCGATGAGAGGACCATGAGGCTTATTAACATAGAGATGTGGAGGACCAGGAGGCTTCATTTAACATAGAGGAGATGTGAGGATCAGGAGGCTACATATAACATAGAGGAGATGTGAGGACCAGGAGCCTTCATATAACATAGAGGACATGTGAGGAACGGGAGGCTTCATATAACATAGAGGAGATGTGAGGACCGGGAGCCTTCATATAACATAGAGGAGATGTGAGGACCGGGAGGCTTCATATAATATAGAGGAGATGTGAGGACCAGGAGGCTTTACTCTAACATAAGAGGTTGTGAGGACAGGAGGTTAATATAACATAGAGATGTGGAGGACCAGAAGGGCTTATATAAATAGAGGAGATGTGAGGACCAGGAGGCTTTATCTAACATAGAGATGTGAGGACCAGGAGGCTTAATATAACATAGAGATGTGAGGACCAGGAGGCTTCATATAACATAGAGATGTGAGGACAAGGAGGCTACATCATACCCTAGAGGAGAATGTGAGGACCAGGAGGCTTCATATAACATAGAGATGTGAGGACCAGAAGGCTTCATATAATATAGAGATGTGAGGACCGGGAGGCTTCATATAACATAGAGGAGATGTGAGGATCAGGAGGCTTCATGTAACATAGAGGAGATGTGAGGACCAGGAGGCTTCATCTAACATAAAGATGTGAGGACCAGGAGGCTTCATATAACATAGAGATGTGAGGACCAGAAGGCTTCATATAATATAGAGATGTGAGGACAAGGAGGCTACATATAACATAGAGGAGATGTGAGGACCAGGAGGCTTCATATAACATAGAGGAGATGTGAGGATCAGGAGGCTTCATATAACAAAGAGGAGATGTGAGGGAATCAGGATGGCTACATATGACATAGAGGAGCTTGAGGACCAGGAAGCTTTCATATACATAGAGGAGATATGAGGACCAGGAGGCTTAATATGACATAGAGATGTGAGGACCAGTAGGCTTTATATAACATAGAGGAGATGTGAGGACCAGGAGGCTTTATATAACATAGAGGAGATGTGAGGACCAGGAGGCTTTATATAACATAGAGGAGAAGTGAGGGACCAGGAGGCTTCATATACATTAAATGAGATGTGAGGGACCAGGAGGCTTATATTAAACTAGAGGACGATGTGAGGGACCAGGAGGCTTTATATAACATAGAGGAGATGTGAGGACCGGGAGCCTTCATATTACATAGAGGAGATGCTGAGGAACGAAAAAAAACAGGTGGGCGGCTATTAAATAGGGAGATAGTGGGACCGGGAGAGTATTTCATATATCTTAGAGGAAATATAAGGTCGGAGTCTTCATGTAATATAGAGGAGATGTGAGGACCAGGAGGCTTTATCTAACCTAGGATGTGGGACCAGGAGGCTCATATAACATAGAGATGTGAGGACCAGAAGGTTAATATAATATAGGATGTGAGGACGGGAGGCTTCTATAACATAGTGGAGAATTTAAATGTGTGGATCAGGAAGGCTTCATGTTAAAATAGAGGAGATGTGAGGACCAGGGATCGGCTTCTTCTAAATAAAATTATGAGGACCGGAGGTTCATATAACATAGAGATGTGAGGACCAGAAGGATTCCTTTAATATAGGATGTGAGGCCACGGAGGGCTACATATGAACATAGAGGCGTGTCGGGACAGAGGCTTCTTATAACATAGGGAAGTGCTGAGGACCTAGAACGGCTTATATAACATAAGAGGAGATGTGAGGACCAGAAGGCTTATTTAATATAGAGGACATATGAGGCCCCGGGGCTTCATTACATGGGGATGTGGGGATCAGGAGTTATGTAACATAGAGAAGATGTGAGGGCCGGGGCTTATTAACATGAGGAGATGTGGGCCGGACCCTTCATTAACAAAGAGAGATATGGGACCGGAGGCTTTATTAAATAGAGGAGACTTATATAATAGAGGAGATGTGAGGCCGGAGGCTTTAAAACATAGGGTGATGTGAGGACGGGGGGCTTCATTTAACATGAGGAGTTGTGAGGACCAGGGGGGTTTTTAAAACATAGGGGATTCATATGTTACGGTTCCGAACGGAAGTGGATCATGGACCCCCAGCGTGGTGTAAGCCAGCCAGGGAACGGAATCTAAGTGGTCCCGGTTTTTCACCAGAGCCCCCCCAAAAGCGGGTTGGATTGCTGCGGCGGGAGGCTCGGGTCTTTCCCCGAGTGACTTGCTTGCGGGGGCAGGAAAATATAGCGGGGGCAAAAATCGTCAGGCAGGGCCTAGTCGGGGTCAGGCGGAGGTCAGGGCGGGAGGAGATACGTGGTAGTGAGGAAGCAAGGGTACGGTACACGGTAGTCAGGAAAGAAAAAGGAACGCTTTCTCCTAGGCAAGGCATAAGTCGGCAGGGAGGGGGGGAAACGCCAGGGGAAATAGGGCGTGCCCCGGGAATTTTCCCCAATTTCGGCGCACTGCCCCCCTTTTAAATCTCCCAGAGGCGGCGCGCGCGCGCCTAGATCCGGGGGCGCGCGCCGGACGGCAGAGGTGGGGGAGACGGAGCGGGCCGGGTAATGGAGTTTGCCGGGGGAACGAGTCGCCCGCCCCCCGACCCCGGGCGGCGGCGGGCCCCCTCCCAGGGGCCCCGGGGGGGC
>JAODAL010031448.1:0-48438 GCA_025379985.1 Phyllomedusa bahiana
CACCTAAAACCCGGGGACATTAAAAGCATCCAGGTTGCTGGGCTCACCACCCCCACAAGCTTTGGGGAAATTGTTTTCAGTCACCGTGGCTCAAGTACACAGCAGAACCTGTTAAGGTCTTCTATTGTTGAGCAATTTTGAATATCGTCTAAAATTTCCCCCTCGGGGGAAATGAAAAAAAGTGTGAAAAAAAAAAAAAAAAAGTGTAAAAAATAAAAATAAACACAAAAAAAAAAATAAAAAACACTTTAAAACCCCCTTTTTCCCCTTTTAAAAAACGCCAATCGCCCCAAAAAAGTTAAAAAAAAATAAAGTACCCCTATTTGGTATCTCACGTGGTAACGACCCCCCCTATAAATATTTCAGTTATTTAACCTTTTGGGTGAACGCGAAAAAGAAAAAAAAAAAAAATTACAGAATTCGTTTTTTTCTCCCGCAGCAAAAAAAAAGGGAATAAAAAGTGTCAAAAGCCTAAAACACCAATTTTTGTGCCAATTAAAATCATTTTATCCTAAAAAACCCCAAAAAAAAAAAAAACCCTTTACTCATCTCTGTAAACGGAAAAATAAAAAAGTTACGGTTTTTTTAAAGAAAGCAAGCAAAATATATTTTACACAAAAAACACTTTTTTTTTAAAAAAACAAAAAAGATTCCAAAAAAAAAACTATAAAATTTGGGATACGCCTTTAAATCGACTCGCCCCAGGCAGAAAAACAAATTGTCAGGATGCTGCACAGTGAGCGCTGTTAAAAAAATAAAAAAAAAACACAAAAATTTCAGTATTTTCTTCACCATTTTTCCCAAAAAAAAGGATTTAAAAGCAATCAAAAGCTTTCCCCCCAAAATACCTTTAAAAACATCAACTCACCCCCGCAAAAAAAAAGTGAAAAACAGCCCCATACACAGAAAAAAAACAAGTTAGGGGCTTCAGACTGGGGATGCAAAAACGTTTTTCCCTTTTTAATAAAAGTTTTTTTTGGTAAAACAGTAAAACATTAAAAAATAACAAAATTGATATCATGAAAACAAAATTTGACCTCTGAAAAAGTAAGATGTCATTTATACAGGACAGTGACCGCTGTAAAAAATAAAAATAAAAAACATTACCAGGATGTTGTATTTTGTTCAAAATGCCTCACAAAAATATATGTGGATATATTCCTTAAGGGGTGTAGCTTCCAATATGGGGTCTTTTTAGGGGAGTTTATTAAGTTTTAGCGCCTTAGTGTGTTCAAACCCGGATGGCGCCAAATAAAATCATAATGAAAAAGAATCGGCAGGGGCTCCATCTGTTCTGGGGCGAGCCAAATACACACTAGTGCCAAATATGGGGTATCTCTGAAAACCAGAAACGAGGCAGATGTTTTATTGCATTTACCTGGTCACATCTACCGTGTTCCAGTGAATAATTAACAAAAATTGAAAATCTGCAAAAAAAAAATGAAATTTTTAAATTTCAGCTACCCCGTTCTTCATTTCTGTGAAAATCAAAAAGGGGGAAAAAAAAATTCCCAAATGCTTTTTTTTAAAAACTTTTAAGGGGTCTAGTTTCGTTAAAGGGGTCATTTTTGCGGTACTAAATACAGACTCCTCAAAGCCATGTCAAACGGGCTGGTCCCTTAAAAAAATCTTGTTGCAAAATTCTTGAAAATGTGAAAATATACTAAATTTTTAAACCCCCCTAAGTGGTAAAAAAAAAAAAAAAACATTTTAAAAAATGATTTCCAACCTCCATAAAACATATGGTGATGCAGTTTTAAAACTACTGTATATACTCTATAAGCCGGTTTTTTAGCACAAAAAAATGTGCTGAAAAAAAAAACCCCCTCGGCTTTTACTCATACTGTGGGGCTCGGGCGCGCGGGGCCCCTGCCGGGGAGGACACTTCGCTACATTTGGGCCATTAGGGAACGCTAACAGAATGCCCAGTACCTGACACGACGGGGACGTCATGGCCCTCGCTGAAACGATCTCTTCCCCTTAAAAGCGACTCCCCTACGCTCAGGTAAAAAAACCACGCTGCAGAGAGCGAGCGCTCCCTGCTCCCATGGACTCCGGGATGGGCGCATGCGACTTGGGGCCATCCGGATTTTCCGTCACAGGAGCATGTGTCATCAGCGCGTGGCGGCCTGATAACTCACCCTCCTGTCCCCCCAAGAAGAGGAGAGGCACGGGGGGCCGGGACGCGAGGAGGTGGAGCAGCGGGGACTGAGGTAAGGTTTGATTTTTTTTTTTTTTAAAACCTGCCTATTACCTGCCTATACCCCCTTTTATGTACTATACTGCTTTGGGGACATTTTTAAACCTTTTTGGGGCCCCAAAACCCTCCCAATAGTTTGACATTAAAAACCCCTATCCCTGCTTAATTACCTCCTTTTAGGACATATACCGCCCTACCCCTCCAGAAGACATATACCTCCCCCCCCCTACCTATCCCCTACCTGAAGGACATATACCTGCATTTAAACTACCTATAAGGACATAGACCTGCCTATAACCTGCCTTTTGGGGAAATAAAATTTGCCATAACTTACCTACAGGCGCCCCCCGACTTACATCGTTTCCGATTACATACGCCCCCTATTACAAATGGAAACTTATGGGGCGTGGCGACATTAAACACTGACACGCCCCATGATAACCAAGGCCAGCTGCCCATTGCATATGAGATACAAAAATTTTGGTGAAATTTCTAAAAAGGGGCACAGACAGCAAAACAAATGTAAAAACCCTTTTCCTGCACTACCAAAACAAAAAATTTTTTTTTTTTGCGGGAAATTTACTTTTAAATAAACTACATTTTCCGACTTACAACAATTTCAACTTAAGAACAAACCCCACAGTCCCTATCTCGTTTGTAACCCGGGGGGACTGCCTGTTAAGGAAAAAACCTGCCTATAACCTCCCTTTCCTCCTTATAAGGGAATATACCTCCTATAACTGCCTATGGGGACAAATATGCCTATATTGCCTTTTGGGAAATTAAAAAACTGCTATACCTCCCTATGAAATTTTTCTAAACATTCTTTTTTTAAAAGAATTGAGCAGTTGACAAATAATACAAACTGAAAGAAATCAAAAAAAACAAAGAAGAACAAACTTCACAAAAGGACAGGAACTGAAAACCCGTAATAACAATCGGGATATTTGACATAAACAAATAAATTTTGTTGAACAATAATAAAACATGCTTTTATGAGATAGAAAAAAAAGAATGTTTGACTTCATAGATGCACATAACTAGAAGATAACCATAGTTTTCCAAAGAGATTTTTTTATTACAGACATAAGGAGGCAATTAATTTTTCACGGGCAAAATTGAGATTAAATTCTTTTTTAACCCAAAAAAGGGGGGTTTATTCTTTCCATTGAATGCAAATAGTGTTTGGCTCTATAAGAGTGTAAAAAAAGAAATGTGCGGAGGGATGGAGGGAAGTCACAAAAACCAATACAAAAACCGCAAGTTAGGGTCAAAGTAAAGGGAAAATTTTAGAATTTCGAGAAAGATTAGGGGACGAATTCCAAAATTTTTGAATGACTGGACACCCCCACCAGACAGTACTTTGTGCCTTGTTGACCGCCCTCTTCAACTTTGACTGGGGACCCGGGGGAAAACATCTTAGCTAACCTTAGGGGGGGAAGTACCATCGCAGGTGGATCTTTAAACATGGTTTTTTTAAGGTTTATGCTCTCGATAAAGAGGAAGAGATGGTTTTTGCTTTTGTCCATTGTTTTCCCTTTGAGAATTGGGAGGATAACCCTTTTCCCATTTCAACATAGTCGGGAACTTAGGTGGGCTCTTTGGCCAATTTTGTGTAGTATGTTAAAAGTTTGGGCCCTTTTTTCAAACCCTTTTTTTTTGAAAGAAAAAGTTGGGGGAAATCAGATGTGTAGGTGGGGTGTCGGGCCAAATTTTATAGTTTGGAGCCAATGTCTTATTTCAAGGAACTGAAAAAAATTTTCCCAGCGGGGCCCCAAGAGAAAAAGAAGTAGAGATATGGTAATAGGGGAGGTTTTCACCCCAAAACCCTTTTGGCCCAATTGTAAAGGAGGGCCATGCTTCTCCCCTTGTTTTAAATGAAAGGGTAAAAACCCCAGCTTTTTAAAAGATTTTTAAAAGGGAAACATATCCCCCTTACGAAGGATTTTCCAATTTTAGGAAATGACATAAGTAGCCCAAAAGGTTTAAGAAAGTCTTTTAAATTGACCAAAAGTGAAGAGTTTGGAAAGGGGGACACCAATAATGAGGATTTAAAAAGGTACTCTAGGGGATAGGGGAAAAATAAATGGGGTTCTATTTGAGCCCACTTTTTTTAGAATCAGTTTGGGGGCGCCAAAAGTGAAAGGCTTGTTTCAAGCAAAATAGCCCGTTGTAAAGAAAGGGAAAATGGGGGGCTGTTTTTCCTCCCCTTTTGCGGGAGGAAAAAGAGGCCCTCTTTTTGACTGGGGGGGCTTTTTCCCCACCAAAAAAAGGGTTAGAAAAAAGCTTTTGGAATTTAAGATTCATTGTGGTAGGAAATAAGATGGGGAAATTTTGCTTGCAATATATAGTATTTGGGTTCAAGGGACTTTTTTTAAACACTTTAAAATTCTTGCAAACCCAAGATGGGTTAAGGGGTTTGCAAACCCGGGTTTGATTTCGACTTCAAAATCAAAAAAAGGGAATATAATTCAAATAAAATTGAAAGGGGAAGGGGGAAGAATGATTTTTAATACCTAAAAAAAATCGCTTAAAATCTTAGCTGTTTAAAAGTCAAAGGTTTTTAAAATGGCTTTTTGGGAAATTTGGGATTATTTATGGGGAATAATAGATGACTTTGGGTGTTTAGTTTGTAATAAATTTTCATAAAAAATGTAGAGAAGGATATTTGGGAAATGTTGGGAATTTGGGGGTTTGGGGGGAAACTGAAAAATTGCATAATGTTCTGCAATAAAACTTATTTTATGGTTAGTCTGGTTAACTAGGAGACCAATAATGTGGGGTTAATTTTAATATGTTTTAAACCAGGGGGCCCACACACAAAAACATAAATTAGCGGGGATAGAGGACATCCTTGAGGGTTTCCGGTTTTTGTTAAAAAGTCAAAAGGGGAGGGGAAAGCCAAAAAGTTGAGAAAGATTCTGACGGGTTTTGTATAAAGGGGGTGTGATTGCTTTAAATATATAACCAGTAAAACCCAAAATTTTATCCAAAACTCTTTAAAGTATTGCCCGTTGGGCTCTATCGAAAACTTTTTTTTACGTCAAGTGACAAAAAAGCTACATCTGTGTCCGATAATCCTGCAATTTCTAAAAATCCCGCAATCGGTTTTCGCTTTTCTGGGCCCGGGCGAACCCTTGGGCAAAAACCAGTTTGATCCCTTTTTAAAAAGATTGGGGTAAAAAATTATTAAAGGGGGGAAAAAAAAACAATATTTTTTTATAAAACTTAATGTTGTATTCAATTAATGAATTGGGATAGTTCGCCCGTGTTTTCAGGGAAAAATTTTCCTGGGTTTTATTGTTGTATAGTGGTAAAAGAGCCCTTTGGGGATCAAAACCCCCCAAGTGGCAAAACCCTTACATAAGTCAACTAAAAAGGGGAGAAAGAATTTCTGAGAACAAGGGAAAAAAAAAATTTGTTTTTTAATGCCTTTAAATTTCCCGGGCTTTATTCATTTTAAATATGACCCAATGGCTTGGGTCAACCCCTTTTTAAGGAAAAATTTGGAAAATTTTTTGTTTTTTTTAAAAGAGGGTGGGGAAAAAGTCGGTTTAAAAATATAAGGTTTAGAAAATTTAAATTTTTATCACAGTCTAGAGGGGCAGGAAAAATTTCAATGGGGTGAAGATTTAGAGATTGGGGTAAAAAAAATGCAAATTTTTTCAGCAATATCTTGTTTGGGTTAATGAGTTTTTACCTAGGGGGAAGCCAAAAGGGGTTTCTAGATTTAGTGTCAAAATTTTATTTTCTGGCTAATAGTTTTGTGGGTCCCGTCTCCTTCCCGTGGGAAAAATTTTCCCCTTTCTTTTTTGCGAGATTTAAATTTGTTTTTTCTGTAAACAAAAAACGTTTAAATTTATTTCCCTTAAAGGAAAACTAAATTATTCTGTTTAGTCGGCGATGGGTTAGCTTTAAAATCCCCTCCCGGTTTTTTTATATTAAGTAAAAAGGTTTTTTGAGGGGGGGGGGGGAAAAATGGTTTTTTCTTTCAAAATCTACTAAACAGTTGAATAAGGGTACCATTTAAAAAAGGGCCCCCTGGGGACACCATAAAACATTGAGGGGGAAGAAGCCGTGGGAATTAAAATTTAAAATAATCTTTAAGTTGTTTATTTTAAAAGGGGTGACATTTTCTGGATTTTTTTAGGAGAAAATTGGGTTTGTTCCAAGGGGTTTTTTTGAGGGTTTTGGAAAGAAGTCCCCCAAGGGTATATCTACTGGTTTCGTGATTTAGACCAGGTAATTTTATCCCATGTTTAAGGAGGAAGTTGGTTAGTAAAATTTTAATTTAATTAAGAAAAATCCCATATGGGAAGTGGGGCCTGTTTAGGAGAGGAAAAAAGGGTTTGTCTCTTTCTTTTGGTATCAAATAACCGCCAGAAAACTGAAGCTCCCTTTCCCCAAATATGAAAGATGAAGATCGGTGTAGTTTTCCTCTCGATCTAGAGCGGGCTATGTCATTTTTTTTCAACTATTGAAATTAAACCCAAAAACAATAAGCCCCCCTTTTTTAAAAGTTCTTAGCTTTTGGGGATGACTTTTTTTGGTTTTAAAAAAAAATTTGTTTTTCTTTTGGCGATATTGTGTAAAAGATGTTTAAAGGTTTTTGGGAAACAAATTTTACAAATCAATAAATTTTTATCGACCTTCTGGATCTACAATCTTTTTGGGTAAATTAAATGAGTTTTTAAATTTTCTGACCCAAAAAAGGGGACGCCCCTTTTTTTTTAGAGGGGGAGTGGGAAAATGAAAAGGGGGAAATTTTTCAGGGGGGGTAATTTTTTAAATTTTGGGGGGGTTAATAATTTTTTTTCCGGGAAACAAATTTTTTTTCCCTTTGGATTTTTTAAAATCATCCCCAGCAAAGAGCGCCCTTTAAACGGGGAGTTTAAACCTTTCAATTTTTAGTTCCCCAAAAATTTAGCGCATAAAATTAATTTAATAAAAAGGGATGGAGGGGCCGCAAAACATTATCAAGGAAAAAGCTGAAAACGCTCAAAGATGCCACAAAATTTGGGAAGCTGGGAAAAAATTTTCCCCGTTTAAATATAAAAGTTTCAGGGAAAAAATTTAGAAAATAAAAAAAAAATAAAAAAAATTTTCAAAGGAAATTTTTCCTTTTAGGGGGAACACAAAGCAGCAAGTCCTTTCCTTGGAACCGTAAAAAAAAAAAAACGCTGAAAAGCAACAAAGCAGAGCATCCTCGGCCATTTATATTCGGTTTGGAAGAAGACGTAAAGGGTACTGAAAGGGCCTCCCGGGTTTTGAAAGAAATCTGGTTTTTTTTAAACGGACCACAGGGTGTGATCATCTCTGGAAGGTGATTTTTTTTTTGGGGCTGGGCTGGAGCCATGGAGCAAGCGGGTTTCCCGCTTCTTTTGATAGTACAAACCTTCGGCGAGTTTTCAGGTATATTGATTTCCTTTTCCAAAAGATTATAAAATTTTACCGGAAAACCCCCTCTAAAATAATCCCTTGTCACAAGAATCTTTGTGAAGGGTTTTGGGAAAATGTTTCCCCCTCATCAAAAAGTAGCTGCGACAGGTCAGGGGAAATTTTATTAGCCCTTTAAAGCGCTTTGGTAGGGACTCCACTTTTGGGGAGCGCACAAAGGAATCTTTTTCCCTTTAATTTTAAAAATGGATTGGGGTGCTATTGTTTTCCTTGGGAAATTGATGAGGTAAATCCTCCTTGGGGATTCCCGTGGATCCTGTCAAATTTTGAGATCTTGATAAAGGGGGGGGGGAAGGGTTTTAATTCCATGAGGTTTTGGTAAGATTTAATTCATCAGGGAAAAACTGTTTTTTGGGAAAAACCCCGAACCTCAAAGTTTTTTACGCCTTGATCTGTCTTTTAAAATTTCCCAAAACTTTGTTGGGGAGACGTTTTACCTCCTCCCCCTTTGAGCAAATATTAGCATCGGGTTAAAACTGTTATGGGAGTTTTTCAAATTTCCCGCCATTTTAGATTTTAATTTTGGTCTTTTTCTGTTGTAAAAGAGTGAAAATCCCCGTTTTTGGGTTTTAGGGCCCTCATTTTTCTTTTAATCAGAAATGGGGTGTGGTGGAAGGGAAAAGAAGAGCTCGCAACGTATTAGTTGTTAGGGGGGTTTCGCTTCAAGGGGGGTCTTGCTGTTCGAGAAACCCACAGATTCGCCCGGAGGAAAAGGAAAAGGGAGCTTTTATTTGCTTAGGATCCCAAAACATAATCTGTTTTGGCATTAGGGCAAAGGCAGTTGGGGGGCAAATATGGGTTTCCTTTTTGTTTTTTTATTTAGAGAAACAAAACGTTTTACCAATAACAGGAAAAAAAAGTACAAGCAAAACCCAAAAATCAAGCATTACTTAAAAAATGAATTTTGTTTTCCCCAATAACACCTTAAAATAGAATGGAGTTTGTGCACAGACAAAGGCTTTTTCCCCCTTGGGAAAAGCTGCTCCAGGCCAAAAGCCCGACCAGAGGGTAGCCCCAAACTAGGGCAAACTGGGCTTGTGCTTTAAAAAAAGGGCCAGGGGGGGATATCATGGGACCCCCTAGAATGGATATCTTTTTACTTTGTTGAGTCTGAAGTAATTGGACTAATGTTCCCCTTTATAAACCTGACTAATTTTTTTTTTTTTTTGGGGGAAACAATCAGAGGGCAAAGGTAAACCCGTAAATAAACAAAAGTAAACTATTATACAAAACACCCCCAAAAAAAGAGACTCTCAATTTAGACCTTTTGGATGGGAAAACCCTTTTCCAACCCAAAAAATTCCTTTATTTTCTTTCCTTTACAGTTTTTTTTTTTTTCAAGGTCTCCTTTGCTTGGGATTGGGAAAATTTTTTTCCCATTTGCCCCCGGGAAATTTTTTTCCCTAGAAAAAACCAGCATGTTTTACCAAAAATAAAGGGCCAAAGGGGGTTTCACGATGATTCCCAATTTATCCTAAAAAGTTACCCCCAAAAATTTTTTTTCAAAACTCTGATCGTCTTGCCTACATTTTTGGAGGCCCCATTCAAAAATGAGAAAAAATCACCCCCAAAATCACGTTCCCAAAAAATCACAAAATTTGGAAAATCTTTTTCTGTCACCGTTCTCCTTTAAAACCTTTACCTGTGTCACAAAGGGAAAAATAGACTTTATTTTCCGCATTTAAAAAATGCCCATTGGTTCCTATCGAGCCACCCTGCCCGATCTTTTTGGGGGGGTTGATGGGGTTGGACTTTTCTATCCCCGAAAAAGCGTCCCCCCTTTTTTCCCAATGGGCGCTCCACCAAAATTTTCCCTTTAAATCTGAGTCCCCTTGGGGGAACACCCCCAAAGCTTTTTTAACACTCTTTTAAAAAATTTTAAATTGACCCTATTGTCCAAAAATTTTTTCCGATATCCTAAACTTCCATTATTCTTCTTTCCGGGCCCATTTTTGGGTACCAAGGGAAAAACCTTCTATTTATGCTAGCGATAATTTAATGCTGATTGTAATACATTGACCTGATATCCCTTCTTCACAAACCTACTCCAAAGATCTTTTGCTTGATTTTAAAAACCTTCCATCTGGGAGCAATTTCTCCTAACCCTAAGGTATTGACCCCTCGGGATTCCCTTTTTTAGACTTCTAAGGTGATGGCTCTCAAATCTCATTAAGTTGTTAGTCGCTGTCGGTTTCCTATAAGTAGCAGTTTGTATTTGACCCCGCTGATCTATCCAAATGCTCAAGTCCAAAAAAGATAGTTCCTTTTCTTTAATTTCACTAGTAAAACACAGACTTACTTGGTTATCATTTAGAGATGCCATTAACTATTAACAAATAGCTCTCTTGATCCTTTCCACAGGATAAGAACGTTGTGTATATAACGACCCCAAAAGAGTATATGAGATATATACTCATTCTCTTCCTCCTCGGACACCAGGGTCTCCTCCCACCAGCCCCAGAACAAATTTGCGTGAGAGCTGGCACTTTTGTATATAGACACAGTCTCCAGGAGCCTGACAAGACTGTCAGGTCTGTTTAGCACTGGGGCCTCTCTGCACTGCAGTTATGACTGTTGTGAGGTGCACCCTGATGTTTTCAGGGGCCTGGTATGTCAGCAGCAGTGGGGATAGATGAGCTGGTAATCAGATCTTGTATGTACCAGACTTATGTACCAGCCTGTGCTTGATCCCCTTGCAGATCAGATAAATCTCAGTTATTGCAGGCAGCAGAGTAAGAGGCTGAGATGTGCCACATAGGGCTTTACAAAGACACTGACTGTCAGTAATGGTGTGGACCCTGGATATGGGCAGACTCACCGAAGCCGTGGAGAAGGTATGTGCCACTGCAAATGTCCCAAAGCAGAGCCCCTGATATCTGCTGTTGCTCTTGCTGCCTCATGACATGTTCAGTTGCAGGGAGAGGAGGAAGCTTGAGTAAGCTGCAGCAGGCCTCTGATCAAAACTCTGGTAATCTCTGGAGGATTTTGATTGTAGATGGCTCTTTTTGCTCAGTTCTTCTTCCCTGAATCAGAGAGGGCAGACTGGTGTCCAAAAAGACTGGATATGTGGGCTTATTTGAGCAGATTTGGACTGGCTTCAGAGGAGCTCACAGGAGATGTGTCTAGCTACAGTGCCATCCAGGCCACGCCCCCCCCCTGCCTATGTAATTTTATTGGTATCCATTTTTATTTTATAAATTCACCAGTAGCCACTGCATTTTCCACCGTAGGCTTATACTCGAGTCAGTAAGTTTTCCCAGTTTTTTGTGGCAAAAGTGGGTGCCTTGGCTTATACTTGGGTTGGCTTATACTCGAGTATATACGGTATTTTGAGTAGAATAACTACCTGTGTCATGAGAAAACAATCTCTGAATCACATGGATAGGTAAAAGTGTGAAAAAGTTATTCTCACATAAATTGACACGTCAGATTTTAAAACCGGGGCTCTGAAAGGAAGGCCAAAACTGGCTTTGGCGGTAAGGGGTTAAAAACCATTCCAGCAAAATGTAAATACCAAATGGTGCTTCTTCCTTTCTGAGCCCTGCCCTGTGCCCAAAATGGTGAACTTCAGTGGTGAACAAACAGAAGATGGAAAATGCATTAGGATCTCTTTTTCACCTTTATAATGAATTTGCTTGTTTCTCTTATGGTCTAGTTGAACTAGTCTTTTTTTTTTGTTTGTTTTGTTGTGTTGTGTTTCGCCATTTTTCCTTTTTGCATCCCAGCCTCCATCGCATTTCTGTCAGGAATGACAGACAAAACTGTGCATACTCTATGCACAAATAGCCAGATTACTATTTCTTGAAAAGGAGTCTGCACAGAACAAACATTTTGGAAAGGTATAGTGGAGCTTTTATGGCTTCAGGATCATAGCATAAGTCTGTTAGGCATAGAGACAGAGGCAGTCTGGGGTGAAAATATGGGTCCTTCTGTTTATGTATTTAGAGAAACAAAATGTGCACCAATAACAGGCACAAAAAGTAGCAAGCAAAACAAAACCCATGCACTTACTATATATCTCACTCCACACGTTTAGTATAATGATAGTTTCCTCACTAACACCTTACATAGAATGGAGTTTGTGCAGCAGACACTGGCTTCCCCCGGTGTATAGCTGCTCCAGCCCAAATGCCAAGACCAGAGGTGTAGCCACATCTAGTCAGCTGACTTGCTGACTTTATATAGGCCAGGGCCTGGATATCATGGGCACCCCATAGAATGGGATATCTCTTACTAGTTGAGTCTGAAGCTAATTGGAGTTAATGTTCCCTTGATGAACCTGACTAATTGGGGAAACACATCAGGAAATGTTGCTTTAAGCTTTTGTTTTGGGGGCCATCTTTTCCCCTTCCACCTGGTGACCTGTGGATTAGTTTTAGCAAGGGTGATACCAGGTGATCTAAGTTATAGTCATCGGGAGTGGAGTCATCTTTGTTGGGGCGATGAGCCCACTATTTGATACGGAACAGTTCTAGGGACATTGTAGGTTGAGACTTAAGGTTTAATCAGGATTCTTCATCATCCATTAATGACCCTCTGTGCATCGTGAGTAGGAATTTACTGTTCCTTTTTCGTGCATTATCTTTGACCGTATTATTGTTTGTTGTATCATAGGGCATTAATTATCTTAGTACAAACTTAATTTTGATTATGTCATTGAGTGAATATCGTAATGGGGCTATTTTCAATATTTTAATTAAAAATATGTTTTATTGGAGCTTTTTTCTGAGCTTTTATTGATTCCCTGATGTCTTGTATAAATGGTCAGTGATTGAAGTTTTACAGGCCAGGTAAATCCTGTCGTGGAACGTGAGGAGTAGGCACATACCCAACACTTTGCCTACTCCCAGTAAAAAGCTTTCCTGGAATGTATGGAACAGCCATACTAACATTTAAACATGTGTCAACTGCCAGATGCAGATGAGACCTATCTAATGACTTTTACTTCACCAAGGCTCCTTATCTTGTTGACATGCATGTGTGCTTCTCCAGGTACATGCAATGACCCTGGCTGGGATATATATACCGTGACAGACTTTCCCAGCTGCTGCCTTACAAAAGGAATCTTGTAGCAGCAAAGAGATCCAGCATTCCTCCAAGTATAAAATCACTTTTTTATTACTCCACATGACATCCACATATGTCAGACACAGCTGACGCGTTTCGAATGACAATGGTTCTTAATCATAGCCAATGTGGGAATGTTGGAGCTTCACTGCTGCTGCTGCAAAAAAGAATAGTGCAGCAAGATATGCTATTTCTTCCACCTAAATGACGGATACCATGACAGAAACGAGGTGTCCTTTTCCCCCTTTGCGATGAAAGTTCCGAACGCAACACAGAGGTGACCCAAGCCTTCGGTAAACCAACAGCTCTGAAGGTGGAGTTTTCACCTTTTTCAGTTCTTAAAGCATTGTACAACACAAAGACTTCGGAAACCAGCACCAGCTGGCACTAGAACCTATAGACACAATGAATTCATGAAGCATTTTAACTGCCTTACTGCTATATTTTCTACATGTATGAAAAGGAGGTTTATAGTGCACACTGTGTTCAAGTTGTGCATTCCCACCTACCACATCATGGTAACCTCTCCAGGTTCTCCTTTGTGCCAAAGCCTCCAAGCATTCAGGGCAACCGGCTCCATTCACTCTGTGTGTACTGTACTTTATAAAAAAGACAAAACTTAGCAAGATGCTGTATGTAGTCTTGTGGTCCTTATAATCAGTGTGATTGAAGCCAGTTACCCTGAATGACTGGAGACTTTGTCCCAGAAAAGAGGAAAGTCTAG
The DNA here is from genome assembly GCA_025379985.1 of Phyllomedusa bahiana. Classification (NCBI taxonomy): domain Eukaryota; kingdom Metazoa; phylum Chordata; class Amphibia; order Anura; family Hylidae; genus Phyllomedusa; species Phyllomedusa bahiana. The sequence continues at coordinate 13,449 of JAODAL010031448.1, forward strand.
AGATAAGGATCCATCTGAGCTTGATTGAGATTGATTGATTCAGTTATATAAGCTATAATGAATGTCAATGGTCACAGTGTATATTTTAATTATTTTTAGAGGGCACAATCTATATTATAACTAGAGATGGGCGAATTTATCAAAAATTCGATTCGGTCACTTCGCCGAATTTTCCGACAAAATTCGTTTCGTTCCGAATTACTTCGGCACGAATCGCATTAAAAAGCAGCTATTTCCAGGCTGCACAAGCCTACGGGGTGCTGTAGAACGTTTTTGCCATGTTTTAAATTGCAGAGGGAGCTTGGTTTGGTCTTCATACAATGTTGTGTTTTAGTATGACACGCAGATGACTGCCGCCTTTCTTAGAATCGCTTCACTATAAAATTCCCTGGGCACTTAAGAGGGCAAAACTGACCAAAAAACTCAAGCGGGAATGTAGCCTGATAAAGTCATGCCAGCGAAAGCTGGAAAAAAACAAGCTGAGAGCTCAGGTGGCAACATTAGTGACAGAGTGGGGAGGTGACGGCGGCAGCCACAGCAGCATGAGGTCAGGCAGTGGCACAATGACATTCTGGAGGTGGAAAAACACTAGTAAGCCACAGAGTGGCACAAAGACTGAGAGCGGAGGTCACGGCGGCAGCAGTATGAGGTAAAGGCAGTGGCACAATGAAATTATGGAGGCGGCATAACATTAATAGGCCCAATAGTGACACAATGATACAGTGTGGATGTAACGACAACAGCAGAATGAGATCAGGCAGTGGCACAATGACATACTGGAGGTGGCAAAACAGTATTAGGCCACAGAGTGGCACAATGATCAGTGTGGAGGTCACGACAGCAGCGCATGAGTCGGGCAGTGGCACAATGACATTCTGGGGGCGGAAAACAGTTTTAGGCCAAAAGAGTGGCACAATCACACGTGTGGAGTCATGGGGGGGGCCAGCAGTATGAGATCAGGCAGTGGAACAATGACATTCTGGAGGCTGCTAAACAGTATTAGGCCACAGAGTGGCACAATCACAGAGTGTGGAGGTGACGGCGGCAGCAGTATTAGATCAGGCATTGGCACAATGACATTCTGGAGGCGGCTAAACAGTATTAGGCCACAGAGTGGCACAATCACACAGTGTGGAGGTCACGCCGGCAGCAGGAGGAGATCAGGCAGAGGCACAATGACCTTCTGGAGGCGGCAAAACAGTATTAGGCCACAGAGTGGCAAAATCAAACAGTGTGGAGGGCACGACAGCAGCAGGCATGAGATCAGGCAGTGGCACAATGACATTCTGGAGGTGGCAAAAACAGTATTAGGCCACAGGGGTGGCACAATCACACAGTGTGGAGGCCACGACAGCAGCAGTATGAGATCAGGCAGGGGCACAATGACATTCTGGAGGCGGCAAAACAGTATTAGGCCACAGAGTGGCACAATCACACAGTGTGGAGGTCATGACAGCAGCAGCATGAGATCAGGCAGTGGCACAATGACATTCTGGAGGCGGCAAAACAGTATTAGGCCACAGAGTGGCAAAATGATACAGTGTGGAGGTCACGACAGCAGCAGCATGAGATCCGGCAGAGGCACACTGACATTCTGGAGGTGGCAAAACAGTATTAGGCCACAGAGAGGCACAATGATCCAGTGTGGAGGTCACGACAGCAGCAGCATGAGATCAGGCAGTGGCACAATGACATTCTGGAGGGGGCAAAACAGTTTTAGGCCACAGAGTGGCACAATCACACAGTGTGGGGTCATGGCGGCAGCGGTATGAGATCAGGCAGTGGCACAATGACATTCTGGAGGCGGCTAAAACAGTATTAGGCACGGAGTGGCACAATCACACAGTGTGGAGGTCACGGCGAGTCAGTATGAGATCAGGCATTGGCCAATGACATTCGGGAGGCGGCTAAACAGTATTAGGCCACAGAGGGGCACAATCACACAGTGTGGAGGTCACGGCGGCAGCAGTATGAGATCAGGCAGTGGCACAATGACATTCGGAGGCCAAAACATATTAGGCCACAGAGTGGCACAATCACACAGTGGGGAGGTCACGACAGCAGCAGAAAGGGATCAGGCATTGGCACAAGACATTCTGGAGGGGGCAAACAGGGGGTAGCCACAGAATGGAAACAATGACTGAGAGCAGAGGTCACGGCGGCAGCAGCATGAAGTCAGGCAGTGGCACAATGACACAGTGTTGGAGGGCATGGCAGGAGTCACAGCAGCAGCATGAGGTCAGTGAGTGGCACAATGACATTCTGGAGGTGGAAAAACAGGAGGAAGCCACAGAGGGGCAAAATGACTGAGAGCGGAGGTCACGGCGGCAGCAGCATGAGGTCAGGCAGTGGCACAATGACACAGTGTGGAGGACATGGCAGCAGCCACAACAGCAGCATGAGGTCAGACAGTGGCACAATGACACAGTGTGGATGTCACGGCAACAGCAACAGCAGCAGCAGCATGAGGTCATAGAGTGGCACAATGACAGAGTGTTGAGGTGGGTGGCACTACCAGTCCCTGGTAAAGATGGTGGTAGGCAAACTGGCAGCAGATGTGTGGCATCAGGCGGGTGGCGGCATCAGAATAGGGGGCTGAGGCAGGTAGTTTGAACCCAACTGACCCCTTTAAGGCATTGGTGTGTGGAAATCCTGGCCGACCCAAACGCCTGATTCATCTTTGCAAAGGTCAGTCGTTCCACATTTCCCGTGGACAAGCGGGTTTCCTTGGGTAACGATGGCCCCCGCCGCACTGAACACCGCTTGATGCCACACTACTGGCCGAGCAGGACAGCTTCTCCACTGCAAACTCGGCAAGTTGCGGCCACACATCCAGTATGGCTGCCCAATAGTCAAGCGGTTTGTTCTAACTGAGGTGGCAGAGTGCGGTCCAAGTAGGCCACAACCTTTTGGTTCAGGGACTGCCCAGGTCCTGCTGCTGCTGCCTGCTGCTGCGACTGCCCTCCTCACTAGGCGGGTGAAGGAAACTGTCATCAGTGACTCCAGACTTAGGTTACTACTGATGGAGCTGGTATGCTCTTCCCCCCCACCTTCCCCAGCAGCCCCGGCAGTTTGTACGTGAGCGCTGAGGAAAACCCCCGGGCAGACCTGTCAGAGGAGGACGATGCCGCACTAGGCGAGGCCAAATGATTACAGGGGATTTCCACTATAGTATTGAGTTTGTCTTCCCTCTCAATAGCTGGGAAAAAGGCTCCCATTTTTGGGAGGTGTTTGAGGGGTCCAAATAGGGTGGAGAGCCAGAAGTATCCCTCTGCCGGGTGCTGGCTTTCGGCTGTCACTAGCCAGGCAAATAAGCATGCTGGGGCCATTGCACAAGTGACTCCGAGGGGCTCCCTGCCTCCATTTCCACTGGTATTACTGCCCCGGTGCTGGGGTACAAACTGCCTCATCTTGGGTCATCTCCATCCACCCTCCCAGCAAGCCAGTGTAAACTGCATGACACCGCTGTGCCCTACACATGTGGTATGATGGAGCAGTACTTTGTGGAGGCTGAGATGGTGGTGGTGGGGGAGGAGGAGGAGGCGGACATTGGCGCAGGTGCAGCAGTTTGAAAAACGTGGAGGAAAAAGCTGCGTCTCCTGTCCAAGTTGTTGGTGTGCCTGGGCTGGAAGCACATTCCCCCAGTGGGCCGAAAGGACATGTACTGGCCCTGACCGTAGTTATCAGCTCCCGACGTCCGCGCTGCCGTGCACCTTGGAACAAACCGATAAGCTCAAGGACTGGCCCACCTTCTGTTCTAAAATATTTATGAAGTTTCTGGTACTGCCTTTTTGGAAAATAAATTACGGCTTGGAACTCTCCATCTCGGCTCGGGATAAGCCTTTAGTTCTCTGAACGGTGCAGAGTCCACCATTTGGATAGGGAGGGACTGCAGTACCAACAACGTGGACAGGAGCTCGGTCAGCTGCTGCACCTTAGGATGGGTGGACGCATACTGTTGTCTCTTGCAATCGCCTCGCTGAAACGACTGCTGGCGCCATGAGTAGCGAGGAGCAGGAGCATCTGGACAGGAGATGATGTCAAAGAGAAACAGCTCCCTTCTGCAGAGGTGGTGGAGCCTTTACTGCTGCAATGGCATGGGTTGCCACTGGGGCTGCTGCTGGGGCTGCTGTTGCTGTGGCGGAGGATGGACCACCACATCTGAGCCACGTTTCTCCAGGCCACCGGATGGTGACGCTGCATGTGTTGACGCAGGGGCCCTGGTGCCAATGTTAGCTCCCTGGCCACGCTTTCACTTTCTGCCCACAGATTCTACATTTACCCATCTTCGGGTCCTCCGGTGTCTTAGCAAAGAACTGCCACACCGCCGAGTATCGGATTTTACCGCCAACGCTCCGCACTGAGTGACTACTGCCGCCGCTGCCTCGCTGAGCCCCTGTGCTGCTACTTTCTTGGACCCGCGAAGCGGGTTTTTTTACCCCGTGGCCGCTTGGTTCCGACCTCACATGCTGCTATCCTGCTGACTCACGGCCCCACGACCCACTTCTGGCTGCGCTGCTGCCTGACGCGCAAGCTGACGCCCTCTTCTCCTGACGATGATGAAGCCCTTGCCTCACCCGGCTCCCAAGTGCGGTCGGTACATCATCATCTATTTGTGTTTCATCGTCACTGCTGTCCTCATCACCGGTCCTTGGTATGCCGAGGCTGACCTCTCACAACATTTACCCTCCCTTGCACTTCCACATCTATACTTTGCCGCCTACTGCATGAAGCAGGCGATATTGGCCCCATTTCTTCGCTGCCAAGTAGCTGCTGACTGCCCTCCTGAAATTGTTCATCCTCGCTATATAGTGGCGCTGAGCCCAGACCACATAGTAGATCTCTGGCTGAGGGAACCGGATGGGGCAGAGGCGGGCTGAGGACAGGTGAGGGCCGCTGACCCGCTCCCGGGCCCTGCCAAATAATGGTTGTGTCTGAGGTTCCCACCGACTCTTGGCTGGGGTTGTCAGATGTCATCTGGGAGGAAGAGGATGACCTAGTCAACCAAAACAAGAACCCTTGGGATGCTGAACCACACACGGCCGCTAGATGACAGCGGCAGTTGTGGCCTCACCAAGTGACCCTGCTGCGGCGTCCCCTTGGTGTGCTGCGAACCTGGGCCTGTTCCAGAATGTTTTGTGCCACTGCCACTCGCAGGGGCAGAGCCTGCCCCTTCTTTCTGACATACTGTTTGTTTCTAAAATGTACAGACACTGTTTGATGATGATAATCTGTATATGTTAAATATACACCCTGTTTTTGACTCCAAATGAACCCAATAACAAGCTTGGGTAACCCTTGGATATAAATTGCGCTCCACAAATGGCCAGGAAAAATTGACTTGTATGGGTCGTTTAAAAAACTGTGTGTTTTACTAAATGTAAAAGCACAAAAAAGGCTTAATTAACATTCGGACATGAATTAGGCTACAGGAAAAATGTATATATTTTGGGGTTGAAAAAGACGTTTATTTTTGTCAGCACACCAGCCAAACAACGCTTAATTAACCCTGGGTGTAAATTGCGCCAAAGAATGAGCCGCACAAACAGTAGCTTTGTAGCGTGTTACAATTGCATGTTTTCTACGCCACAAAACAAGAGATACAGTTGTAATTAACCTTTGCTTGTGAATTAGGCTACAGGAAAAATTTTTTATATTTTGGCGTTGAAAAAGACGGTTTCTTGGGGTCAGCACACCCGCAAAAACAAAGCTTAATTAACCCCTGGATTTTAAATTGCGCCAAAGAATTGAGCCCCACAAACTAGTAGCTTTGTTGCGTTTACAATTGCGTGTTTTCTACGCCACACAAAAAGAGATACAGTTGTAATTAACCTTTGCTTGTGAATTAGGCTACAGGAAAAATTTATATATTTGGCGTTGAAAAAGACGGTTTATTTTTTGTCAGCACACCAGCAAAACAACGCTTATTAACCCCTGGATGTAAATTGCGCCAAAGAATTGAGCCGCACAACTAGTAGCTTTGTAGCGTGTTACAATTGCGTGTTTTCTACGCCACACAACAAGAGATACAGTTGTAATTTAAACCCTTTGCTTGTGAATTAGGCTACAGGAAAAATTATATATTTTGGCGTTGAAAAAGACAGTTTATTTTTGTCAGCACACCAGCAAAACAACGCTTAATTAACCCTGGATGTAAATTCCGCCAAAGAATTGGCCGCACAAACTAGTAGCTTTTGTAGCGTGTTACAATTGTGTGTTTTCTACGCCACACAACAAGAGATACAGTTGTAATTAACCTTTGCTTGTGAATTAGGCTACAGGAAAAATTTTTATATTTTGGCGTTGAAAAAGACAGTTTCTTGGGGTCAGCACACCAGCAAAACAACGCTTAATTAACCCCTGGATGTAATTGGCCCAAAAGAATTGAGCAGCCAAAAATGAAGTGGAATTTGTATTGTAAAAAAAGCTGTTTCTTTAAATGAATACAACAGGAACTGGCTTAGATCCCACTTGGATATTGAATGTATATGCACCCCACAGAAATCGCTATATAAAAATCAATTCTTCAGTAAGAGCTATCAGCCGCGGCAGCACCTTTTCCCCGATTGAGCACAGTTTAGAGGAGGTTTTGCTCCCGGCGTCGCGCCCGGACTTATATAGTGCGGTGACGTCACAGAATTTCCCCGGTCTCTGATTAGCTTCACCTCTGCACATGTCATGCAGGCTATGCCCCTTTTTCCTCCCAGAGTGCTTTGCCCCATGTAACACCATGTGCTCGCAGCCATTTTTTTCAATCAAAACACACTTCGTTCACCCGAAGTACCCCAAAGTTCGACTTCGTTCCGAACCGAAGTTTTCCTGAAATTCTAAACGAATTCCACTTCGTTAGAATCGATTCGCCCATCTCTAATTATAACACAATTTAGGGAATTCATTATGTAAAATAATTAAATTAAAGGGATTGTCTCACTACAAGGATTGCTTTTTATGTTACAGATCTTGCAAAAACACGTCACTTTGCAATATGTGTCCATTAACAGTGTCCTACCTATTACAGATATCCCCTCCTGTATTGGCTACATCAATTCCTCAGGTCACTACAACTACAGAACTGTTCAATCTCTCCTGATAGGCTGCCAGTGCTGGTCGCTATAGCTACAATTTCTCACAGAATCTAAACACAAAGGGCCCGACTCATAAAATTTAACTTTTAATATTATACACTAAAAACCTCACAGTGGTCATATATAACAGACAAATACACGGTATCTCAAAACCTACAGATAACAATGCATTCCTCAAAAAATGGGGTCACCAATTGTGTCACCAATACATAATAGTATAAACGTGAATAAATATAAGGTCCAATACTTCCAAAGATAGGTAAGGATAATAAGGCAGTAGTAAATACAAATCCTCAAATGACCCTATACTAGCACCTAAACCTAAAGACGGAGTAATTGTCCCAAAAGGGACGGCCCCATCCAAAGAAGGCTGGCCTTATACAACTCTATTCTTCAATAAGATATAGGAAGTAAATAGAGGAAATGCACAAGTAAATACTGATGAAAGTATACTTAGCTGCTAATCTTACTCTTTTCCTTAGAAAACAGGAACATAGCCCATCCATCTCGACGCGTTTCCCACCTCTCTGCTATCCAGGGGTTCCTCAGGGGATCCTTAGTCATGGCACTCAAAGCAAGACAACCATAAGGAGAACCCTAAATAGAGTAGCTCCCAAACGTAATAGATCCACATGCAGCATATCTGCTACCGAGAGACTGTGTCTCTTAAATAATAAATGGCAAATTTCTCCTCTTTTCCCAAACTCCAATCACGACTTACCGACATGCTCCGATTTCCCACGGCGTTCACAAACATGCTATGCATATGTGTGAATCTCATGCTGCGTCCTATCACTTCCGCTGTTGCGCACTACAGTGCCAGGCACCTTAGCAGATTCGTCTTCAAAAAGGACTACTGCGCCGGTGTAGGAGGGGGAATATTAGTGATACTGCACCCATCTCTACAAGAATAGTATAACAGAGATAATACGAGCACACTCTATACCACAGAGCATACACTCACCGGCCACTTTATTAGGTACACCTGTCCAACTGCTCGTTAACACTTAAATTCTAATCAGCCAATCACATGGCGGCAACTCAGTGCATTTAGGCATGTAGACATGGTCAAGACAATCTCCTGCAGTTCAAACCGAGCATCAGTATGGGGAAGAAAGGTGATTTGAGTGCCTTTGAACGTGGCATGGTTGTTGGTGCCAGAAGGGCTGGTCTGAGTATTTCAGAAACTGCTGATCTCCTGGGATTTTCACGCACAACCATCTCTAGGGTTTACAGAGAATGGTCCGAAAAAGAAAAAACATCCAGTGAGCGGCAGTCCTGTGGGCGGAAATGCCATGTTGATGCCAGAGGTCAAAGGAGACTGGGCAGACTGGTTCGAGCTGATAGAAAGGTTAACAGTGACTCAAATAGCCACCCGTTACAACCAAGGTAGGCAGAAGAGCATCTCTGAACGCACAGTACGGCGAACTTTGAGGCAGATGGGCTACAGCAGCAGAAGACCACACCGGGTGCCACTCCTTTCAGCTAAGAACAGGAAACTGAGGCTCCAATTTGCCCAAGCTCATCGAAATTGGACAGTAGAAGATTGGAAAAACGTTGCCTGGTCTGATGAGTCTCGATTTCTGCTGCGACATTCGGATGGTAGGGTCAGAATTTGGTGTCAACAACATGAAAGCATGGATCCATCCTGCCTTGTATCAACGGTTCAGGCTGGTGGTGGTGGTGTCATGGTGTGGGGAATATTTTCTTGGCACTCTTTGGGCCCCTTGGTACCAATTGAGCATCGTTGCAATGCCATAGCCTACCTGAGTATTGTTGCTGACCATGTCCATCCCTTTATGACCACAATGTACCCAACATCTGATGGCTACTTTCAGCAGGATAATGCGCCATGTCATAAAGCTGGAATCATCTCAGACTGGTTTCTTGAACATGACAATGAGTTCACTGTACTCAAATGGCCTCCACAGTCATCAGATCTCAATCCAAAAAAGCATCTTTGGGATGTGGTGGAACGGGAGATTTGCATCATGGATGTGCAGCCGACAAATCTGCGGCAACTGTGTGATGCCATCATGTCAATATGGACCAAAATCTCTGAGGAATGCTTCCAGCACCTTGTTGAATCTATGCCATGAAGAATTGAGGCAGTTCTGAAGGCAAAAGGGGGTCCAACCCGTTAATAGCATGGTGTACCTAATAAAGTGGCCGGTGAGTGTATATACGGAGCTGTAAAAGAATAGTACATCCATCATGCCTCACTATGCTCTACACTACAGTCATGGCCAAAAGTTTTGAGAATGACGCAAATATTATATTTTCACATGATCTGTTGCCCTCTGGTTTTTATGTGTGTTTGTCAGATGTTTTTATCACATACAGAAATACAAGTGCAATCATATTATGATTAACAAAAGCTTTTATTGACAGTTAGAATGAGTTAATGCAGCAAGTCAATATTTGCAGTGTTGACCCTTCTTCTTCAGGACCTCTGGAATCACAGATTCCACCTTTCTTCCAGTGGTAGGGATAAACGGCCCAAAATACTATTCACAGAAGGAAACTAACTAAGAAGGCCTCACTATTAAAATATAACCTTTAATTTAAATCTATAAAAATACACACAATGGCCACAAACACACACAAATCTCAATACCAATTTTACCAAATAACACAATCCCAGGCCTAAAGGGAATTAACATAGATAGGATTCGGTGGATAGCAACATGTAGCTGATATATCTAACAATGACCCTACACCTGTTGCCTACCTATTCTGACAGAGTAATCGTCACGAAAGGGACGGCCCCATCCACCGATGACTAGTCCTGTAATACCCTAGTACTTATATCACCAAATATCCTGGGAAGTGTATAATAGTCGTATATATCTAATATAGTGAGATCCTAAACAAGATATTACATTGAATACTTAATGAAAGGTTTACACAATACTCAATCCAGAACGCAACCTAGATCAATATAGATTCTTCAGATAAACACTTTGCATTCCGCTTTTAGTAAAAGAGGTACCCCACAGAGTCCTACAGATATATACTTATCTGAAAAAGTAAGTCCTTAACAAACTGGACAAATGCACTCCATGTCTCCCGACGCGTTTCCCCCCTCCAATATGTAGGGGTTCCTCAGGGGATTTTCAATCATGGCACCAAGGAGCACAAATAGATATCTCCCAGAAAAACAGAGGACCCAAAGTCGAGTCACTCCATGTCACAATGGACAAAGATAAATGCCAATTTTCATACATGTTGCCCCTGGTGTCCTCAGCAGCGCATGGTGACAAATAAACTTTAATCAGTAAAGTCAGTATACACGCCCCTGAATTCAAACATGAAACAAAGAAAACAGGACTTAGGTGAGATAAACTGATGTAATTAGACAACCCCTTTAAGGAGTAGTTAGTACCCCTTTAAGGAGTACATTTTATAAATTAATTCTGGGGGTAAGTGTGTAATATAATATATTCAGAGTATAATTTACATTTAAATTTATGGGGTAGACTAATCATTATAATTTATTTAATGGGTTACTATTAGGGAGGAGTGATTATAATCGACAAAGTTGAAATCGGCATGATTTTTAGGTTGATCGGAAATTTCCGATCACGCAATATTTTAGGTTACAATCTGACAGATAATCTATTACTATCACGCCATTTTCAGTGCTTCCTGTCATTTTGGCGGCCAGCAAATCAGCTTAGAGCATAGAGCAGGTGGAGCTGGGTGTGCGACATCATGACGGTGATGTGTATGGTTATCATTGGCTGGAAAAATCACATGACCTCGTTTTGCATAGACCAGCGTTTTCTGTTCAGCATCAGTCTTTCAGTGTCTAACATTAGAGCAAGATGTCTGCCGCGTGTCTCTCAATACAGCTCAGCTCAGAGACACAGTTCTTCCCTTTATTCATACAGACAACTATGCTTTTAGCTGTGAACATTAGAAAATAGGTATATTAGAGAATTTCAGTTCTTATTTAGTTAGATACAGACTTTTAAATAAGCATCTAGCGTTGTCCAGCTGCGGGGGAGGAGGAGGTGGACGGACAGGCAGACAGTCTTTGGAAAGCAGAGTGTATATTGTGCAGCCCAGACTCTGCTTTGAACCTGCATTGAAATGGCATTTTTTTTTACCACATTTTGGCCAGCACACCTAGCACCTGAGGTGAAATTGTACCTTTTATTTTATTTTGCATTTCATTGGTGCAAAAACCACCTTCTGTTATCCGTATAGCTTTTAAATAGCTGTATTGCACTCTAGTGCGCCCCATTTTTTTTTCAAATAGCAACATTGTACTTAAATTTGGATACAGAAATGTTGTAGTATCTGTTGGTGTATTTAATTGGTGCAAAAACCACCTTTTGTTATCCGTATAACTTTTAAATAGCTGTATTGCACTTTGGTGCGCCCCAGTTTTTTTCAAATAGCCACCTTGTACTTAAATTTGGATACAGAAATTTTGTAGTAACTGTTGGTGTATTTAATTGGTGCAAAACCACCTTTTCTTATCCGTATAACTTTTAAATAGCTGTATTGCACTTTGCTGCGCCCCAGTTTTGTTCAAAGAGCCACCTTGTACTTAAATTTGGATACAGAAATTTTCTAGTAACTGTTGGTGTATTTCATTGGTGCAAAAAACACCTTTTGTTATCTGTATAACTCTTAAATAGCTGTATTGCACTTTGGTGCGCCCAAGTTTTTTTCAAATAGCCAGCTTGTACTTAAATTTGGATACATAAATTTTCTAGTAACTGTTGGTGTATTTAATTTGTGCAAAAACCACCTTTTGTTATCCGTATAACTTTTAAATAGCTGTGTTGCACTTTGGTGCGCCGCAGTTTTGTTCAATGAGCCACCTTGTACTTAAATTTGGATGCAGAAATTTTCTAGTAACTGTTGGTGTATTTCATTGGTGCAAAAACCACCTTTTGTTATCCGTATAACTTTTAAATAGCTGTATTGCACTTTGGTGCGCCCCAGTTTTGTTCAAAGAGCCACCTTGTACTTAAATTTGGATACAGAAATTTTCTAGTAACTGTTGGTGTATTTCATTGGTGCAAAAACCACCTTTTGTTATCCGTATAACTTTTAAATAGCTGTATTGCACTTTGGTGCGCCCCAGTTTTTTTCAAAGAGCCACCTTGTACTTAAATTTGGATACAGAAATTTTCTAGTAACTGTTGGTGTATTTAATTTGTGCAAAAAACACATTTTCTTATCCGTTGTAAGCTGCCGCTCAGCTCTGGGACGCCATGTTGGCAGGTCCTGGGGGTTTCTCGCTTTGGATCGCCGTCCTTTGTAGAAACACATAAAATAAAACCCTTGGCTGTCTGGCCACTAACTAACTTACAGAGTCCCTCTCTGTCCTCAGTTCTGTGCCTATCGCACAGCCCCTCAAAAATACAGTTTCCACACTGTGTCCTAGGCTTCCCTGTAGCCTCTGGGGGGGAGAGCTCTCTCTCAGCTCTGCTGCTTCACACATTCAGGTAACAGCCACGCCCCCCGATCACCTGGAGTACTAGGCTTTTATAGACCTCCAGAGATGTCCAATATCTGGGCTGGAATCCAGGGACCTGGAATGCGGGGACAGCCACCCACCCAACACTATAGCTGTCCCGGAAGAGCCACCCCATAACTAGCTGCCTTGCAGCTATTCTAGCCTCTACCGTCAGTGTCAGTACTATAACACTGACACAAAATAGTTGGCTTTTCCCCCACGAGCCCAGTTGCTCGGTGGCACATCTGCAGAGGGTCTCCGGCCGTAGACCCTCTAGTGGCAGGATCATGCGACTACCAGCAGTCGCTCTGCCACACTATATAACTTTTAGAAAGCTGTATTGCACTTTGGTGCGCCCCAGTTTTTTCAAATAGCCACCTTGTACTTAAATTTGGATACAGAAATTTTGTAGTAACTGTTGGTATATTTAATTGGTGCAAAACCCACCTTTTCTTATCCGTATAACTTTAAATAGCTGTATTGCACTTTGGTGCGGCCCAATTATCTAGTAACTTGGTGTATTTCATTGGTGCAAAAACCACCATTTGATATCCGTATAACTTTTAAATAGCTGTATTTGCAATTGGTCGCCTCAGTTTTGTTCAAAGAGCCACCTTGTACTTAAATTTGGATATAGAAATTTTCTAGTAACTGTTGGTGTATTTCATTGGAGCAAAAAACACCTTTTCTTATCTGTATAACTTTTTTATAGCTGTATTGCATTTGGTGCACCCCAGTTTTGTTCAAAGAACCCCCTTGTACTTAAATTTGGATACAGAAATTTTCTAGTAACTGTTGGTGTATTTCATTGGTGCAAAAACCACCTTTTGTTATCCGTATAACTTTTAAATATTTGTATTGCACTTTAGTGTGCCCCAGTTTTTTTTTAAATAGCAACCTTGTACTTAAATTTGGATACAGAAATCTTCTAGTAACTGTTGGTGTATTTCATTGGTGCAAAAAACACCTTTTGTTATCCGTATAACTTTTAAATAGCTGTATTGCACTTTAGTGCAACCCAGTATTGTTCAAAGAGCTACTTTGAACATAAATTTGGATGCTGAAAATTTCGAGTAACTATGGGTGGATATAATTGGTGCAAAAACCACCTTTTGTTATCTGTATAACTTTTAAATAGCTGTATTGCATTTTGGTGTGCCCCAGTTTTGTTCAAAGAGCCACTTTGTACTTAAATTTGGATACAGAAATTTTCTAGTAACTTTGTGTATTTAATTGGTACAAAAACCACCTTTTGTTTTCCTTACAACTTTTAAATAGCTGTATTACACTTTGTTGCGACCCAGTTTTGTTCAAAGAGCCATCTTGTGCTTAAATTTGGATACAGAAATTTTCTAGTAACTGTTGGTGTATTTCATTGGTGCAAAAACCGCGTTTTGTTATCCCTATAACTTTTAAATATCTGTATTGCACTTTAGTGCGTCCCAGTTTTTTTCAAGTAGCAACCTTGTACGTAAATTTGGATACAGAAATTTTCTAGTAACTGTTGGTGTATTTAATTGGTGCAAAAACCTCCTTTTCTTATCCGCATAACTCTTTAATTTCTTTATTTCTGTCGCGGCCGGCGCCCGTGACCCAGGCTGCGGGCGCCGCCGCGGCTCAGCCGCTAGCCCCGGGATGAGTGCCGCCGCTGCCCGGGTGTCGGGCGGCAGGCGCACTCGCCCCCCTGCGCGCCGGTACTCACCCGGCCACGCTCCTTTGTCCCTGCAGCCTCCTGCTGCCCGGCGCGCGCATTCCCAAGCTCTAAGGCGCGCGCACGCCGGCTCTGTGAAATTTAAAGGGGCAGTGCGCCGGTAATTGCCGGGCACTGCCTCTATTTAACCTGGGCGCTTCCGCTCACTCCCTGCCGGATCTTTAGTGCCTTGCCTACTGAGAAAGCGTTCCCTATTGTCTCGTTCTGATCTACCGTGTACCGTACCCTCGCTACTGTCTCTTGACCACGAATCTCTGCCGCCTGCCCTGACTGTCTGCCTGTCCAGGACCACGAACCATAGCCGCCTGTCCTGACCTTCTGCTTGTCCCCAACTATGAGCCTGTCTTACGATTTTGCACCACGCTATACTTCGGCTGCCACCGCAAGCAAGTCACGTCAGGGGTAACGACCTGGTAGACTCCCGCCGCAGCAAGTCCATCCCGCTTTGCGGCGGGCTCTGGTGAAAACCGGACCTACTTAGATTCCGTTCCCTGGCATGGCTTACACCATCGCTTGCGGTGGTCCAGTGGATCCACTCCTACGTCCGGGACCGTTACAGTAAGATCCGGCCATGGATCCCGCCAAGATATCGCTGCCCAGTGTGGCGGACCTCTCTCGCGTGGTGGCCCGACAGTCTCAGCAACTGGTCCAGCAGGGGCAACAGCTGGATCAGTGGACCGCCATGGTGCAGCAGCTCGTCACTGCCCAGCAGCAGCCTCCACCTCCTCCTGTGGCTGCTCCCGCTCCGGCGATGCCACTGACTCCGTTGGGACCCAAGCTCCGTTTGTCGCTGCCTGCCAAATTTGACGGCAACCCCAAGCTCTGCAGAGGATTCCTCAACCAGTGCAGCAACAAGAGTTGCAGAAAAAAACTGACAGACTATTCACTATCCCTGTCCTGTACCACAGCATGACCCTTAAACCTTCATGACCCACAAATTAAAAAGTGACAGAAGGCAGTATTACTTGAACCACCATTTTAGTTGCACTGCACATTGACTATCCCTGTCCTGGACCGCAGCATGACCCTTAAACCTGTCTGGCCCACAGATTAGAAAGTGCCTGAAAAAGGAGTCTTTGAATCACCATTTTAGTTGAACTGGACATTGACTATACCTGACCTCGATCGCAGTATGACCATTAAACCTGTCTGAACCACAGATTAAAAAGTGCTGGAAAAAGGAGTCTTTCAATCACCATTTTAGTTGAACTGGACATTGACTATGCCTGTCCTGGACCACAGTATGACCATCAAACCTATCTGACCCACAGATTAAAAACTGCCGGAAAAAGGAGTAATTGAACCACCATTTTAGTTGAACTGGACATTGACTATACCTGTCCTGGGCCACAGCATGATCCTTAAATAGAGATGGGCGAATTTCCAGAAATTCGTTTCGTTCACTTCGCCGAATTTCTCGGCAAAAAATAACTTCGTTCCGATTTACTTCGGCACGAATCACGTTAACAAATAGCTATTTCCAGGCTCCACAGAGCCTGCAGGGTGCTGTAGAACGTTGTGCCATGCTTAAATATGCAGAGGGAGCTTGGTTTGGTCTTCATACAATGTTGTGTTTTAGTATGACACGCACATGACTGCCGCCGCTCTTAGAATCGCTTCACTCTAAAATTCCCTGGGCACTTAAGAGGGCAAAACTGACCAAAAAAATGAAGAGGGACTGTAGCCTGATAAAGCCATGCAAGCGACAGCTGGAAAAAAACAAGCTGAGGGCTCAGGTGGCAACATCAGTGACAGAGTGTGGAGGTGACGGCGGCAGCCACAGCAGCATGAGGTCAGAGAGTGGCACAATGACATTCTGGAGGTGGCAAAAACAGGAATAGGCCACAGAGTGGCACAATGACACAGTGTGTAGGTCACGGCAGCAGCCACAGCAGCAGCATGAGGTCAGACAGTGGCACAATGACAGTGTGTAGGTCACGGCAGCAGCCACAGCAGCGCATGAGGTCAGACAGTGGCACAATGACACAGTGTGTAGGTCACGGCAGCAGCCACAGCAGCAGCATGAGGTCAGACAGTGGCAATAATGACACAGTGTGTAGGTCACGGCAGCAGCCACAGCAGCAGCATGAGGTCAGACAGTGGCACAATGACACAGTGTGTAGGTCATGGCAGCAGCCACAGCAGCAGCATGAGGTCAGACAGTGGCACAATGGCATTCTGGAGGTGGCAAAAACAGGAGTAGGCCACAGAGTGGGACAATGACACAGTGTGTAGGTCACGGCAGCAGCCAGAGCAGCAGCATGAGGTCAGACAGTGGCACAATGACAGAGTGTGTAGGTCACGGCAGCAGCCACAGCAGCAGCATGAGGTCAGACAGTGGCACAATGACACAGTGTGTAGGTCACGGCAGCAGCCACAACAGCAGCATGAGGTCAGACAGTGGCACAATGACAGTGTGTAGGTCACGGCAGCAGCCACAGCAGCAGCATGAGGTCAGACAGTGGCACAATGACAGAGTGTGTAGGTCACGGCAGCAGCCACAGCAGCAGCATGAGGTCAGACAGTGGCACAATGACATTCTGGAGGTGGCAAAAACAGGAGTAGGCCACAGAGTGGGACAATGACACAGTGTGTAGGTCACGGCAGCAGCCAGAGCAGCAGCATGAGGTCAGACAGTAGCACAATGACAGTGTGTAGGTCACGGCAGCAGACACAGCAGCAGAATGAGGTCAGACAGTTGCACAATGACAGAGTGTGTAGGTCACGGCAGCAGCCACAGCAGCAGCATGAGGTCAGACAGTGGCACAATGACATTCTGGAGGTGGCAAAAACAGGAATAGGCAACAGAGTGGGACAATGACACAGTGTGGAGGTCACGGCAGCAGCCACAGCAGCAGCATGAGGTCAGACAGTGGCACAATGACACAGTGTGTAGGTCACGGCAGCAGCCACAACAGCAGCATGAGGTCAGACAGTGGCACATTGACAGTGTTTAGGTCACGGCAGCAGCCACAGCAGCAGCATGAGGTCAGACAGTGGCACAATGACACAGTGTGTAGGTCACGGCAGCAGCCACAGCAGCAGCATGAGGTCAGACAGTGGCACAATGACAGTTTGTAGGTCACGGCAGCAGCCACAGCAGCAGCATGAGGTCAGACAGTGGCACAATGACACAGTGTGTAGGTCACGGCAGCAGCCACAACAGCAGCATGAGGTCAGACAGTGGCACAATGACAGTGTGTAGGTCAAGGCAGCAGCCACAGCAGCAGCATGAGGTCAGACAGTGGCACAATGACACAGTGTGTAGGTCACGGCAGCAGCCACAGCAGCAGCATGAGGTCAGAGAGTGGCACAATGACATTCTGGAGGTGGCAAAAACAGGAATAGGCCACAGAGTGGGACAATGACACAGTGTGGAGGTCACGGCAGCAGCCACAGCAGCAGCATGAGGTCAGACAGTGGCACAATGACACAGTGTGTAGGTCACGGCAGCAGCCACAGCAGCAGCAGGAGGTCAGACAGTGGCACAATGACATTCTGGAGGTAGCAAAAACAGGAATAGGCCACAGAGTGGGACAATGACACAGTGTGTAGGTCACGGCAGCAGCCACCACAGCAGCATGAGGTCAGACAGTGGCACAATGACAGTGTGTAGGTCACGGCAGCAGCCAGAGCAGCAGCATGAGGTCAGACAGTGGCACAATGACAGAGTGTGTAGGTCACGGCAGCAGCCACAGCAGCAGCATGAGGTCAGACAGTGGCAAAATTACATTCTGGAGGTGGAAAAAACAGGAATAGGCAACAGAGTGGCACAATGACAGAGAGTGGAGGTGACGGCGGCAGGAGCAACAGCATGAGGTCAGAGAGTGGCACAATGACACAGTGTGGAGGTCACGGCAGCAGCCACAGCAGCAGCATGAGGTCAGACAGTGGCACAATGACAGAGTGTGGAGGTGGGTGGCAATACCAGTCCCTGGTAAAGATGGTTGGTGGCGATGGAGAAACTGTCAGCGATGTGTGGTATCAGGCGGGTGGCGGCATCAGAATTGTGCTGAGGCAGGTAGTTTGAACCCAGACTCTTTTCTCACAGTTTGGGTGAGGCGTCATGGCTGATGTAGTCTGATGCCTAAGGCATTGGTGTGTGGAGATCCTGGCTGATCCACGCCTGATTCATCTTGACAAAGGTCAGTCGTTCCACATTTCCCGTGGACAAGCGGGTTCTCCTTGGGGTAACGATGGCCCCCGCCGCACTGAACACCCGCTCTGATGCCACACTACTGGCCGGGCAGGACAGCTTCTCCACTGCAAACTCGGCAAGTTGCGGCCACACATCCAGTTTGGCTGCCCAGTAGTCCAGCGGATCTTCTAACTGGGGTGGCAGAGTGCTTTCCAAGTAGGCCACCACCTGTTAGTTCAGGGTCTGCTCCAGGTCCTGCTGCTGCTGCTGGCGACTGCCCTCCTCACTAGGCGGGTGAAGGAAGCTGCTCATCAGTGACTCCAGACTTAGGTTGCTGTTGATGGAGCTGGTACTGCTCCGACCCCCCCACCTTCCCCCAGCAGCCACGGCAGTAGTATGTGAGCGCTGAAGAACCCCCCGGTCAGACCTGTCAGAGGAGGGACGATGCCGCACATGGGTAGCGGCCAACTGACTATGGAGGATTTCAGGATTTCCCGGACCATGCCAACTAAGGGTTGTGTCTGACGTTCCCACCGACTCTTGACTGTGGTTGTCAGATGTCATCTGGGAGGAAGTGGATGACCTAGTCAACCAATCAAGAACCCTTGGGTTGCTAGTCAGTACACGGCCGCTAGATGACAGCGGCAGTTGTGGCCTCACCGAGTGACCCCTGCTGCGACGTCCCCTTGCTGTGTTGCGACCTGGGCCTGGAATGTTTGTGCCTCTGCCACTCGCAGGTGAAGAGCCTGCCACCTCTCTGTCTGACATACTGTTTGTTCTAAAATGTACAGACACTGTTTGATGAAGATATCTGTATATGATAAATACACACCCTGTTTTTGACGCCAAATGAACCCACTAAGAAGCTTGGGTAACCCTTGGATACAAATTGCGCTCCACAAATGGCCAGGAAAATTTACTTGTATGTGCCGTTTAAAAACTCTGTGTATTTTACTGAATATAAAAGCACAAACAGGCTTAATTAACCTTCGGATATGAATTATGCTACAGAATTTCTTCTGTGGCGGTGAAAAACAAAATTTCTTTTACTGAGTACAACTGCAGAACAACACTTAATTAACCCCTGGATGTAAATTGCGCAAAAGAATTGAGCAACCACAAACTAGTAGCTTTGTAGCGTGTTACAATTGCGTGTTTTCTACGCCACACAACAAGAGATAAAATTGTAATTAACCTTTGCTTGTGAATTAGGCTACAGGAAAAATGTATATATTTTGGCGGTGAAAATGACGGTTTCTTGGGATCACCACAGCTGAAAAAACAACGCTTAATTAACCCCTGGATGTAAATTGCGCCAAAGAATTGAGCCACCACAAACTAGTAGCTTTGTAGCGTGTTACAATGCGGTGTTTTTTACGCCACACAATAAGAGATAAAATTGTAATTAACCTTTTGCTTGTGAATTATGCTACATGGGAAAAATGTACTATCATATTTTGGCAAGTTGATAAAATGACGGTTATTCTTGGGGATCACCACAGCTGAAAAAACAACGCTTAATTAACCCTGGATGTAAATTGCACCAAAGAATTGAGCCACCACAAACTAGTAGCTTTTTAGCGTGTTTACAATGCGGTGTTTTTTACGCCACACAACAAGAGATAAAAATTGTAATTAACCTTTGCTTGTGAATTATGCTACAGGAAAATGTATATATTTTTGGTGTTGAAAATGACGGTTACTTGGGATCACCACAGCTGAAAAACAACGCTTAATTAACCCCTGGATGTAAATTGTGCCAAAGAATTGAGCCACCACAAACTAGTAGCTTTGTAGAGTGGTACAATGAGGTGTTTTTTACGCCACACAAAAAGAGATATTATTGTAATTAACCTTTGCTTGTGAATTATGCTACAGGAAAATGTATATATTTTGGCGTTGAAAATGACGGTTACTTGGGATCACCACAGCTGAAAAATAACGCTTAATTAACCCCTTGATGTAAATTGCGCCAAAGAATTGAGCCACCAAAAACTAGTAGCTTTGTAGCGCGTTACAATGCTGTGTTTTTTACGCCACACAACAAGAGATAAAATTGTAATTAAAATTTGCTTGTGAATTATGCTACAAGTATAATGTATATATTTTTTCGTTGAAATTGAAGTTTTCTTGGGATCACCACAGCTAAAAAACAACGCTTAATTAACCCCTGGATGTAAATTGCACCAAAGAATTGAGCCACCACAAACTAGTAGCTTTGTAGCGTGTTACAATGCGGTGTTTTTTACGCCACACAATAAGAGATAAAATTGTAATTAACCTTTGCTTGTGAATTAGGCTACAGGAAAAAAAGTATATATTTTGGCGGTGAAAATGACGGTTACTTGGGATCACCACAGCTGAAAAACAACGCTTAATTAACCCCTGGATGTAAATTGCTCCAAAGAATTCAGCCACCACAAACTATTAGCTTTGTAGCGTGTTACAATGCCGTGTTTTCTACGCCACACAACAAGAGATAAAATTGTAATTAACCTTTGCTTGTGAATTATGCTACAGGAAAAATGTATATATTTTGGCGTTGAAAATTACGGTTTCTTGGAGTCACTACAGCTGAATAATAACGCTTAATTAACTCCTGGATGTAAATTGCGCCAAAGAATTGAGCAGCCAAAAATGAAGTGGTATTTGTATTGTAAAACGCTGTTTTTTTAAATGAATACAACAGGAACTGGCTTAGATCCCCCTTGGATATTCAATGTGCTGTGAGCAGATAGGATTTAAATGTAAATGCAGCTGCAGTGGACGCACACTGGATTTCAGATCCAATACCCCAAATCAGAAATAGAACGTTAAGAGAAGCAGTCTCTGAGACAAGCTGAGACACCCACAAAAATCGCTGTATAAAAATCAGTTCTTCAGTAACAATCAGCCGCGACAGCACCTTCCCTGATCATTACAGTGAGAGCGATATGAGCTCCCAGCGTCGCGCCCGGACTTATATAGTGCGGTGACGTCACAGAATCCCGCCGGTCTCTGATTGGCTTCATCTCTGCATGTCATGCAGGCTATGCCCTTCTTCCTCCCAGAGTGCTTTGCCCCATGTAGCGCATGTGCTCGCAGCCCTTTTATCAATCAAAAGCACACTTCATTCACCCGAAGTCCCCCAAACTTCGACTTCGTTCAGAACCGAAGTTTTCCTGAAATTCTAAACGAATTCCACTTCGTTAGAATCAATTCGCCCATCTCTATCCTTAAACCTTTCTGACCCACTGATTAAAAAGTGCCTGAAAAAGGAGTCTTTGAACCACCATTTTAGTTGAACTGGACATTGACTATTCCTGTCCTGGGCCACAGCATGACCCTTAAACCTTTCTGACCCATAGATTAAAAAGTGCCTGAAAAAGGAGTCTTTCAACCACCATTTTTGTTGAACTGGACATTCACTATACCTGTCCTGTACCACAGCATGACCCCTAAACCTGTTTGACCCACAGATCACAAAGTGGCATTCGATCTCCCAGAAGAACCCGCTTTGAGTTTGGTCGCGGCCACGGCCGTGCGACTTAAGCCGTGGTTTGCATAGTGTTTACATTGGTTCATAGTGTGAACTGGGTTTTCTTCCCTGCTATCTTGATTGATTCCTCGCCGACGCCAGGCCAGGAATCTTCCAGCACTCCACGGGTTAACCCGGCTCCTTGATCCTGGTGGGTTGACAGCTCTACCTTCCTATCTGGTCTTCTGTTTCTTCCTCCTATTGCCTTTGTCCCTTTGTTCTCCCGGAAGGTATTTAAGGGCTCTTCTGTCTCCTCTCCCTTTTCTGGTTATACTGGTCTTTTTCTGTCTGTTTCTTACCTACTCTATTCTGTGCCTCCCTGGTTACCTTACTTTGCTTGGATCACGTTTATTCTTCTGCCTTCTGACTTTGTACTGCATTCCCGATAGTTACCGACTTGGCTTGCTTGACGTTCCCATATTGTGTTTGTATTGGTTGTCTGCGTCTTGTGTTTTCACACTATTCAGTATAGTGCTCAGTCTTCTGGTTGGGGCCGACCTATTAAGGAGTCGGGCACACCAAAAGACAGGGACAGGGGTTGGGATCAGTGTCAGGGCCTCACACTGTCTGTGTCTGTTCGTGCGCCCCTGACGGGTCCCTTACAGGCACTATGCTATTTTGTACAGTGACTGTCATTTGGTATATTTTTTGGTAACTCACATTTGTTTACAGAATTTATTTAGGGAAGTTTTATTTATAGTTTTACATTATTATCATTTTTAGTGTTGAGAGATTATTATCAACAAAGTTGAAATCGGCACGGTTTTTATGTTGAGCGGGCGAACACAGACAGACAGGCTGGCAGGCTTTTGAAAGGAGAGTGAATATTGTGCAGCCCAGACTCTGCTTTGACCCAGCATTGAAATGGCTTTATTAACAGTTTTTGGCCAGTTTTTGGTGAATATTAGCTTGTATTTTGTGCAGCCTGTTCTTATATTAGGATACAGATCTTTTCTAGTAACTGCAGGTGTATTTGATAGGTGCAAAACTCACCTTTTTTTTCACTTTGGTGCAGCTCAGTTTTGTTCAAAGACCCACTTTGTACTTACAATAGGATACAGAACTTTTCTATTCACCGCAGGTGTATTTATAGGTGCAAAAACCACGTTTTATTATCCATACACAATTTAATTAGGTTTTGTTCACTTTGGCGCAGGCCGTTTTTGTTAAAAGACCCATCGTGTAAGGATGTTACCATACAGAAATTTGCTAGTAATTGGTGTTGTATTTCATAGGTGCAAAAACCACCTATTATTATCAGTACACAATTTAATTATGTGTTTTTCACTTTGGCGCAGCTCAGTTTTGTTCAAAGACCACTTTGTACTTACAATAGGATACAGAACTTTTCTTGTCACCGCAGGTGTATTTATCGGTGCAAAAACCACGTTTTATTATCCGTACACAATTTAATTAGGTTTTGTTCACTTTGGCACATGCCATTTTTGTTAAAAGACCCATCTTGTATGGATATTACCATACAGAAATTTGCTAGTAATTGGTGTTGTATTTCATAGGTGAAAAAACCACCTATAATAATAATTACACAAATTAATAACGTGATTTTAACTTTGGCGCGTCGTTTTGTTCAAAACCCACTTTGTACTTACAAGGGGGATACGACTTTTCTAGTCACCGCAGGTGTATTTCTTGGGTGAAAAAACCCAACCTATTTTATCGTACACAATTTAATTAGTGTTTTTCCTTTGGCGCAGCCAGTTTTGTTGAAAGACCCATCTTGTACTTTTTCCCATACGAAATTTTCTAGTAATTGCAGGTGTATTTCTAGGTGCAAAATCCCCTTTTTTTACCCGTTTTAATTTCAATAGGTTTTTTTTTACTTTGGGGGCCCCCTTTTTGTTCAAGGCCCCCTTTTCTTAAATTTGAAACGAAATTTTGTAGTTACTGTTGGGTTTTATTGGTGCAAAAACCACCTTTTGTTATCCAAAAATTTTTAAAATGCTGTTTTGCAGTGGTGTGGCCCTAGCTTTTTTCAAATACCCACCCTTTTCGCCCCAATTTGTAGAATTTTTTTTTTAGCAAACTGTTCTTTTTGCATTGTGCAAAAAAGAAATTTTCTCATCGTGTAACTTTTAAAATAGTTTTATTGCGTGTTAAAATCTCAGTTTGGCCAGATAGCCAGATGATAGTTTGTTGAAAACTATAAATTCCTAGCCCGATGGGCAGTTGTAAACCCCTGGGGGATGAAGGAAAGAACATGTTGATTTTGTCTTAGGTTCTTACCAGACCGCATTTAAAAGGTATTCGCTAAAAACATTTCAGTTTTAAACCCTAGTTGGCTGTAGGGAAATTAGAGGGATTTAAAAAATAGCTATGTGTGCCATTTTTAATAAGGACTTTTCAAAAATTTTTCCATACTTTTTAAATTTTTATTTTCTGAACAGGGGCGAATGCTTTTGGGAACGGCAAAGGGGGTGTAGGAATTTTGGTGAGGTAGAGAGAAGGTGCTCCTTCCAGTGCTTGCGACAACACGCATGCCCGCGATGTCGGTTGAGGACCGTCGGGCCCGTCACGTGGGGGCAGGGCCCCGTGAATTCAGTAAAAAACGCGTCGCCCAAATTTTTTTTTCTTTTAGTGGTTAAAGCAACCTGCATCCCCGCGTCTTCCCCCCGTCCTCCCCCTCACGGCCACAAATGCATCATCATCATCTCCCGCATGGGTCATGGGGTTTTGGGGTCTGCTGCGGTCCCGGACAGGATAGTCAATGTCCCCGTTCAACTAAAATGGTGGTTGAAAGACTCCTTTTTCTGGCACTTTTTTAAAACTGGGGTCATGAGGTTTGGGCTCATGCTGTGACCCAGGAAGGTATAGTAATGTCCCTTCAACTAAAATGGGGTTCAAAGAATCCTTTTTCGGCAATTTTTAATTGTGGGTGCGGTTTAATGGTAACTTTTGTAAGAACAGGTTTAGTCAATGTCCGTTCAACTAAAATGGTGGTTCAAAGATCCTTTTTCCGGCCCCTTTTTTAAAACTGTGGGTCATGCAGGTTTGGGGGTCATGCTGTGGGCCGGGAAAAATATAGTCAAGCCAGTTCAACTAAAATGGGGTTGAAAGACTCCTTTTTCCCGGCACTTTTTTGTCTTGGGGGCAGACAGGTTTAAGGTCATAATGTGGTTCAGAAAAAAGGTATGTCAATGTCCAGTTCAACTAAAATGGTGGTTGAAAGACTCCTTTTTCAGGGGACTTTTAAATTTTTTGTGGGTATGCAGGTGTGGGGCTATGCTGTGGCCAGGGGCAGAAAAGTCTGTCCAGTTCACTAAAATGTTGGGGTTTAAAGACTCCTTTTTCCGGCACTTTTTAAATCTGGGGGGGGCAGAGGGTTTAAGTTCATGCTGCGGTCCAGGAAGATATAGTCAATGTCCAGTTCAACTAAATGGTGGGTTTAAAAGACTCTTTTTCGACCTTTTTTAATCTGTGGATAGGTTTAAGGGTAATGCTGCGTTCCCGGGCAGGGATGTCAATGTTTCAGTTCAGTAAAAGATGGTTCAAATAATATGCCTTTGGCATTTTTAATTTTTTTGGGGCTGCAAATTTTTTGGGCATGTGTGGTAAAGCAGGGATAGTGAATGGTGTGTGATTTTTTTCTGTGGGTTTTATAACCTAAGTGTGTTGCCTAAGATGTAGCCGTTTTTCCATTTGACTGTTGTGGGTGTTTATTCCAACTTCTCGCCTGTTTGGCTGTAAGAATGAAGTGTTTTTCTCTCCCTTGACTTTAATGGGCATCGGCGATAATCTATTTTGACTATCGGAAAATCGTCTTTTAATTGACGATATTCGCTATCGCCCGATGCGATAGTCGACTGAACATCAAATTAATCATTTTGCTTTTTTTCAAATTTGATAACATACCAAAAAACCCCCTCCCTGCCGTTGTTATTCGGTGAGTCACCTTTTCTTAGCTTCCCAGTCTGTGAATTTCAGGGGGTTTCTTCCCCTGCCAGCTGGATGACATCATCCCCCTTTATGCTGGCCCGGACTCCCCCCCCCCCCTCCCTTCTGAGTCCCATATCATGTGTCTTTCCCTTCAGTTTATTTTTAAGAGCTGTTCAACACAGGGTGCATTCAATCAAATTTAGACTGATTCTCTCACAGCTGGGATGTATTACAGTTTCTAAGAACGGGACAGATCTGCGTATATGCAGGAGAGTTAGGGAAGGGTCAAAAAAAGTCTGTTTTCTCATTGTACAATCTGTTGCATTCTGTTTTGTAGGGGTGGAAACAGAAATGCTACGGCCCTTAATCTGAGTATTTTTACGCCGTGAATGACCCAGGGGTGTACAGAATGTAAATGAGCTCTCAGCTAGTGAAATGAGGAGGAGGGATCGGGGGATTAGACCCACAGTGGATATCAGTGTAAATAAAAACACAAGATAAGGTACACTGTGAGAACAAGGCAGCTTTGCTAATGACATCCAATTGCAAAGTTGCTTGTTTTCACTGTCCCCTTATTCTGAAGACCATTTAATGAAATGATAACACCCCTTTAAGGGTATCTACACGTGTAGATGTGTTAATTCGTTCGCACACCCCATAAGCAATAAAAATGTCCCCAAAACACTTCTTAGTTGAGAAGGCATTTGCCCTCCTTGCTTCTGAGAGTGATTCAGCCAATCAATTCATTGGTTTCATTTTTCCTCCAAATCCTTCTTCAGTGATTAGGGACAAACTCCCCTGGAGATCAAATGATGCGACCCCATAGTGACTCCAGCCCCAGAAAATTTTAAGCCTCAAATTGTGCAATTTGTAAAGAGCCCTGGATCCCTTTATGACACTACTTAACCTCACAGAAATCACCTTTTTCAAAATCTGATTTTTTAGAGAAATTTGAAGCTCTCCTGATTGCTCCTAACGGTGAGAGCCAGTGCTGCCCTCGTCTCTGTTAACCGGAGGTCCAGCTGCCGGGCCAGAATTACAGTGGGGGCGGTGAGAGCCAGGCTAGCGTCTGTCATCTATTAACACGCAGGTTCAGCTGCCAGGGCCGGAGTTACAGGTGGGTGTGTTGAGAGCCCAGGCTGGGTTTCCCTCATCTATTAACATGGTAAAAATGCCCTTGTGACGCAGCAACGAAAACAGTCGTGCTGAAGCAGAGTGCGGAAGCAGAAGTGTGAGGTAAGAACTCCAGCCTTCCTCAGTACACAGTCAAGACCTGGGTAGCGCTTGCCCCTCCATTTGACCAATTGAGTTTCACTTGGAAATGCTGGTGGTTGACGCTCCTGTTCCACACAGGTGCCCTTTTTCTTGGCATTCTTTTTCTCGTTTTACTCAACGTGCTGGAGGAAATTGTCTCTGTTCTTTGTTCTCTGTCTGTGCTCCATACTCCATGTCCTCTGAATAACCTACATCTGGTCAAGTCTTCCTGTACCTCCCTTGTATAATTCAGAGGAATATTTGTACCAGATATTTTGGACATGCAAGTTTTTTAGTAGATTAATTCTAGAGCACTCATTCTTAAAATAGGATGGAATCCCACCACGTCTGTTTCTCTTCTTTTTAATTGTATTAAATGGGTTGTCTCACTACAGGGATTGCTAGATACGTTAAAGATCTTGCAAAAACAAGTCATTTTGCAATATGTGTCCATTAACAGTGTCCTACCTATTCCTGTTTTTGACGCACCGGGGCCCCAAAATTTAAAAAACCCCAACCCCCCCTTGAGCCACTGTTGACAATTTGAAGAAAAAAATGTCTGTTAGAAACCACATTTTTTTTTGGGGCCCTGAAAGTATAGCTGTTTTTAACAGCAACAGGGCCCCCAAAAATTCAAAAATGACCCTTTTGGCCATCTTGACAATTGTAAAGAAAAAATGTTGTTAGAAAGCCCCTTTTTTAAAATTTAAATATGACCGTAGAAACCCTCTTTCCATAAGCAGGGACCCAAAAAATTAAAAAAATTACATCTCACCCCACTTTTAAAAAAATTTTGGAGGGAGAAATCCCTTTTTAAAAACCCAATTTTCCCTTTTCCCCAAAGGACCTTGATTATGGCTCCAGCCCCAATGCCCCCAAAAAAATTTTGACAATGCGAAAAAAATTTTAAAGATTTTAAAATGAGTAAAAAGGAAATTTTCGTTTTTTTTAAAGGGAAAACCCTTTTACAATTGCTGTCTTTACAGTCTCCCCTCACCGCAAAAACCAGCAAAAAAGAAAATTTTGGGGGAACTGAGAATAAAAATTTTCAGGGAAAAAATGATCATTTTTAAAAAAAAAAAGGGTTTTTAAAAGGGACCATTTCTTTTGGAAGGGAATGTGAAGTAGACCCGCAAATTTAAACGGGGACCTCGGGGGAATTGGGGGGCCCCAAAATAATCAGAGATCCCTTTCCTGTTTTTATCTTGATGGGAAAGTCAAACGATCCAATTTTTCTGTGGGGAAAACCGGATGCGTTTGTCTGTAATGAATCCCCCAAACTGTGCGGAAAGGGTTTCTCAAATATGACGGTGGCTGCTTTTGCAGGACAAAAACCCCTATGGTGTTTGGGGAGCGGGGCTTGGGCCTTCCTCCACCCTTTTGGGTAACCCCGGGAAATGATGGGTCCTGAACTTTTCCAAAAAAAAATCGGGGTTTTGACGCGGGGAAACGTGCAAATGATCTTAAGCCCGGGCTTGTTTGTTGTTTGTGTGCCCCGGGATTACATGCGTTGGTAAGGGGGTAAAAAAGAATTGCCCGGGGGTCAAACCCTTTTGGTTCTTCCACAATGCCTTTCTGCTTTCTTGGGACTCTACTGCTGTCACATTGCTGACGTTGTTCCACCATGATATTTGGGGAACCCTGAAGCAAAACGCAACAAAATGCCTCCAGTTGTTTAAACAGGGGACGGTTCCCAAATTTCCCGCATTTTACTCTTATTTGGGTGGGTGGAAGGAAAGTGCTGAGTTTTTTTTTTGTACCGGGGTTCCAAGAGGGGGGCCCCCCCAGTAACTGTTTCGTTTGATGGCTTAAGCGAGGATAAGTTGGAGGAAATGGAACATCCAAGCACTATTTGAGGAGGGAAAACCCTTGGTTTTCCCAAGCCTCTGGGTCGTGGGGCAAGCAAAGATTTTCCTCTTTCCTCCTCCGCCTCAAATCCGGCCAAACCCTTTTAAAAAGGTGGGGGACACGGTAAAATCGGTGTCCAGGAATACCTCATCCCCCCCCGCTTTCCTCCTCAAGCTTAAAAACACAGCCCTGACTTGCCTCAGATATGCACCCGAGGCTGAGCCCGCCTTGCACAACCTGGCCCCCCCGAACCACTCCCAATGAAGATTTAAAAAATTGGAATCGGGGGGCCCCTTTGGTTCGGGGGAGGAAAGGCTCCTGTCCGCATCTGTGCCCGCCCTTTTCCCCCCTTCGCTGGTAGGCCCAAACGATCTTTTCCAAACAAAAGAACCACAATCTCACTGACAAGGGAATTGTTGCACGCCCTTTTTGGGTTTGGCTTTTTAAAAATGGAAATTTTGGGTGCAGAGCTCTTTCCACCTGCTCCACTCTCGGTGGCCAACCCCCCGAGGTTGCCCGCTGCTTGTCAGGCAGTGTTACTTCTTCTGTGAAAGGGCAGTGCTGCTGCCACAATCGCTGGACTTGGGGGGGGTGGAATTCCACGTGTTGCCCACGTCAACAATGAGTGGTTTTACGGGGAGGCCGAGCTGCGCTGCAAATGCAAAAAAGGCGGGCGAACAAGGCCGAAAGGGCGAAAGTGGAGCTCAGCTCGAGCACCCAGAGGAGTCCAGACCGGGTAGCTTTTAGAAATTTCTAGACGACAGGTCTGACGAGTGGCCCCGGCAAAGGGATGTGCTCCAACCTACCGTTTTAAGGGGGGCCAAAGGAGATTTCCCACGTTAGCGCACACCCCTTTCCTGGCCACAAAATTTTTTGTCAGGGCCAAACCCCGCGCTTTTGGTTTTCGTTTTCGAAAAAGCCCTTCACTCTCCCGACCTTTTTTGTTTTTACGGTCTCCCCCAAAACAGATTAATTCACCCCCGGCCGGTTTCTTAAAGGGCACTGCTGCAACCCTTTGGGCCCTTTTTGGGGAAAGGAACCCTTTCAAAAATCCCGCGGTTTTTGAAGAGGTTGGGGCCGAGCCCCGGAGGGCCCCTTACCAAAAAGGTTTAAAAAACCCCCCCCACCCAGTTTAGCTGTTAAAAGAGTTTTAGCGGCCTTGGAAAGTGGGTTATATTCCCATTTTAACGGTTTGGGAAGAAAAGGGCTTTGGCCGGGCAAAATTTCAAGGGCCAAAAGAGCTTGGGAAATTTTTAGATGACCGGGGTGGCCAGGGCAAGGGCGGGCCTTTTTTGGGAAAAGAAAATTTCCTTCTTTACATCTGGTAAATTGGGGGGCAGGCAAAGGGCCATTGGGGTGGCAAGAACCCTTTTGTGTCCACCAAAGGAAAGGAACATTTCCAAAGGGCCAAAAAACCTGACAAAAGCCGGGCATTCCCGGGCTTTTGGGGGTTTGGGGGTGGTTTTTGGGGTTTAAAGGGGTTTCTTTTTTGCTCCCAAAAATGGTAGGAAAAAGGTTGGGGCCTTGCCCCCAGACTGGGGCCCGGCCCCTGTAAAGGTGGGGCAGGGGCAAAAATGGGGGACGGGGGGAAAGGGTAAGATGGGTCTTTTGGGGATTTCGGGGGTTTCCGGGGTTTACGGTTAGGCTTAAGGGGAGGCTGATCCTTTAACATTACTTTTGAAGACATAGGCCGTTGAGGGAAAGGGTTTGGGTGGCGGAGGAGGAGGGAAGGGGGAGACAGAGGGGTTTTGACAATGGTTGGGAAACCCGGGGAAACGGGTTGGGGGCCTTTTTTTGGGCCAAAATTTTTCCCCTCCATTTCAATTTATGGCCCTTCGGCCCTGTACTTGGCCCTTTGGGAGTGGGTAAAAAAACTAAGTTTTTTCCCTTTTACGGAATGTGTTTAAACCCCCAAAGGGGAGCATATGGAAAATCGCAAAGGGGGAATAGAGGCTTTTCCGAAAAAACCCAGGGTTTAGAGGTCCTGGAACCCTTTTTAACGGCGAAAATCGAGGAGTTTTTGTTTCCACAAATTTTTGGCTTGGGGAAATAATTTTCAGCGGACTTTGTGCGGGCCGCCCCAACCTTTTTTTTTGGGGGGACCCATCCGGACACTACCCCATCAAAACTCTTACCTCGTTTTCCAGTGATGAATCGCCGCAAGCAAAAATTTTGCTGGGGGAAGAACAGTTGGGTCCCGAATTTCCCTCAATTTAGCATAAAAACAAACCCCAGGTGATTCCTCATCCCGCAATTTTACTTCCCAGAGGCGTGGGCCCACAAGCAAAAAGGCAATGCCAGGCGGGTTTTTCCCACCGCTCGGGATTTGGGGGGAGGCCCGAACCCGGGTTCCTTTTTTCCCCCAGATGGCAAAAGCAAATTTGCATCGTGGCAGACAAAATAAAACCTCTTTGTCCTCTTGATTTTTTTGAAATGCCCTTCCCGACCCCAAAACCCCAATTTTTTTCATTAAAGAGGTCTTTAGAAAATGGATTTTCCACAAATGGTGGGGACACGGTTGATTTTGGGCTGCCTTTTGCTTTTTATGTTTTACGGATGCGACAATGGGTGTGACACATTTTTGGCCGAGGGGCTGGGGGAGAAGGGGGTTTAAGACCGCTGGAAAGCAGGGTTCATTAAACCCCCGAAGAACAGATTGGGCCCACGCTGGGTTCACTTTCTTTTGGGGTTTTCCCCAGGGCCCTGACCCAGCGTGACAGGCCTGAGGGCCTGCAAACGGGCGAACCGGGTTGCTTCCCTGTTTTCGCCACACCGCAAAGGGGGCACCTTTTTTTTCATACCTCCCACCTCAATGCCCTACACCCCTCTTTGCCTTTCCTACCACCTGCTTTTTTTCTCCATGTTCAAAAAGAAAAAATTTTTAAAAAAGGTAAGGAAAAGTTTTTGCAAATCCTCTTTTTTTGAAAAACGGGGAAATTTTACAGCTATTCTTAAATTTCCCCCTAATTTCCCACAGCCAACTAGGATTTGAAACAGATTGTTTTTTAGCGAAAAACCTGGAAATTTGGGTCTTGGGGGTGGGAAAAAACCTAAGACAGAATTCAAAAGTGTTTTTGTTCGTCCAGAGGAAAATACAGGAGCCCCGTAAAAAAATAGGAAAAGTGTTTTCCCAAAAAAATTAAATTTTTTTTTTTTCATACAATTTTTCTATCTGGTCAAACTTTAAAATTCAACGAGGGAAAAAATAAAAACCCCAAAATTTTCACGGAAAGAAAATTGGGATTTTTTTTAAAAACAATGACAAATTTTGGTTTCAGTTTTCTAAAAATTTCTGTATCCCAATTTTTAAAAAAAAGGTGGCTCTTTGAAAAAAAAAAAACTGGGCCCCCACAAAAATGCCAAAACAGCTATTTTTAAAAATTATTTCAGATAAGAAAAGGGTGGTTTTTTGCACCAAAAGAAATTTAAACCCCCAGTTAGTAAAAAATTTCCCCTTTTAATAATTTTAAATAAAGGTGGTTTTATGAACAAAAATGGGGGTTGCTCTAAAAGTGAAAAACGCTAAATTTAAAAATTATTCAATAAGAAAAGGTTTGTTTTGGCCATTTTAAATACCCAGCAGTTTCTAAAAAATTTTTGTTTTCCTTTAAAGTAATTTCAAAGGTGGGGTCTTGAACAAAACTGGGCTGCACCAAAGAAAAATAACAAGCTAATTAAAAGTTTTTACGGGTAAGAAAGGTGGTTTTTGCACCCAAAGAAATACACCACGTTTCCAAAAAATTTTTGTATATTTATTTAAATCAAGGTGGGTCCTTGAAAAAAACTGGGCTCACCAAAGAAATATACACTATTTAAAAATTTAACGGATAAGAAAAGGTAGTTTTTGCACCAATAAATAACCCCAAATTACTACCAAAAATTTTTGTATACTATGTAAGTACAAGCTGGCTCTTCGACCAAAAACGGGCTCACCAAATTGAAATACGCTTTTTAAAATTATATGGTGGGAAAAGGGGGTTTTTGCACCCAATAAATACCCAGAAGTTACTTCAAATTTCTGTATAATAATTTAAAACAAGGTGGCTCTTTTAACAATAATGGGGCACTAAAGTGAAATGCAGTTTAAAAAGTTAACGGATAAGAAAAGGTTGTTTTTGCACCAATAAATACCCACATTACTTAAAAATTTCTGAACCCAAAATAATACAAAAGGGGGCTCCTTGAACAAAATGGGCTGCACCAAAAAAATACCATTTAAAATTATAGGATAATAAAAGGTGGTTTTTGCACCAAAAAATCACCCCAGTTACACAAAATTTTGTATCCAAATTTTTTAGGGAAAGGTGCTCTTTGAAAAAAAAACTGGCTCACTAAATGAAATACAGCTATTTAAAAATTATACGGGTAAAAAAAGGGGTTTTGCACCAATGAAAAACACCGCATTACTACAAAATTTCGTATAAATTATTTAAATACAAGGGGGCTTTTTGAAAAAAAACTGGGCTCATTAAAAGTGAAATGTGCTATTTAAAAGTTTAAAAGGATAAGAAAAGGTGGTTTTTGCACCAAAGAAACACACCAAATTACAAAAAAATTTCTGTATCCAAATTTTAAATATAAGGGGATCTTTGAAAATACTGGGGTGCCTAAGTAAGACTGAAAGTCTCCGGGGGAACCACCTGTATGCCAAGAAAATGAAGTACCTCTTCCATCAGATACCCCCCCGTTTCTGGGGTACCACTCTGCCAAGGCCCCAGGGGGGGGACCCAGCCAAAAAGTCGCCGGTTGCAGTGGCCTGCCCCGCGGTTACGGGCTATCCAGCGCTTCTTGGGTTCTGCAAAATATATCGCCAGTTCATCCCGCACTTTTCTACGGGTGGCTCCGATAGTGGCTCTCCCCAAAAAAAAGCCAAATCCAGCAGGGGGCCCTCGGGGGAAAAGAGGCATTTTCAAGCTAAAAGTCCGCCTTTCCTAGGGCATCATCTTGCACGTCCGGACCCCGGGGAAAACCCTTCATACTGGGGGGGATGCCTCATCTTGGGAGGGGAGCAGTTCTTATGCAAAAAGGGGGCCCACGGGGAAAGGTTTAAGGTGGGGTTTCTTCTCCAAGACTTTCGTCGGCCCGGGGAAATTTACACATTGGCGACCGGGGCTAGGGCCAAAAAAAATTGGCCCCGGGAGGAGTGGAAATTTTTGCGGGGAGGGTGCCTTTTTCCCCATCCTTTTTTCCCGGGGACACAAGAACCTCCAAATCTTTTAGACGGCCAGGACTTAACCACGCCAGGCTAGGTGGGGGCGCTCTTCTTTTTTCCGGTTTTATTTCCAGATTCATTTACGGCCTGCAGAGAAGAAGTGCCTCGATTGGTGGATGAAGATACTCCTCCTGAACACATAATTCCTCCCCGAACGTTCTTTGGCAGTCCCGGGATCTCCCGGAAGGTTCCCCTGGGAAAGGACTTATGTGCGCCCTGCTCTGCAGACTATCTTAAAATGGGGGGCATTGGCTTGGTGGCAGTTGAATGGGGGGGGAATTCTCAAAATTCGGTTGGTCACTTCGCCGAATTTTCCGCAAATTCGTTTCGGTCCGAATTACTTCGGCACGAATCACGTTAAAAAAAAAAGGGATTTCCAGGGCCCCGAGCCCAGGGGGGCTGTGAACGTTGTGCCATGTTTAAAAATCAGAGGGAGCTTGGTTTTGGTCTTCATAAATGTTGTGTTTTAGTATGACCGCCATGACGCCGCCGCCTTAGAATCCTTCACTTAAAAGCCCTGGGCCCCCTTATGGGGGCAAAAACTACCAAAAAAAATGAAGCAGGAACTACCTGATAAAGTATGGCACAAAAGCTGGAAAAAAAAAAAAAAACTGAGAGTCAGGTGGAACATTAGGGGAAGAGTGTGGAGGGGGGGACGGCGGCAGCCACGCAGCATGAGGTCAGACAGTGGCCAATGACATTTGGGAAATGGCAAACAGTACCAGGCCGCAGAGTGGCACAAGACACAGTTGGAGGGGCACGGTGGCGCAGCATGACGTCAGGGAGTGGCACAATGACAAATTCTGAGTGGCAAAAAAGGAGTAGGCCAAAAGTGGGACAATGACACAGTGGGGG
>JAODAL010031449.1:0-48432 GCA_025379985.1 Phyllomedusa bahiana
GGGACACCCCCTTTTTGGTTCGGGTTTGCTCCAGGCCTGCTGCTGGTGGCG
The DNA here is from genome assembly GCA_025379985.1 of Phyllomedusa bahiana. NCBI lineage: Eukaryota > Metazoa > Chordata > Amphibia > Anura > Hylidae > Phyllomedusa > Phyllomedusa bahiana. The sequence goes on from JAODAL010031449.1 coordinate 52, forward strand.
ACTGCCCCCCTCACAAGGGGGTAAGGAATCCCCCAATCAGGACCCAACTTGGGTTCTCTGAGGATTACTGCCCGACCCCCCCCCCCTTCCCCCGGCACCCGAGCTAGACTACTTGAAGAACCCCCGGTCCAGACCTGAGGGGAGGACGATGCGCACATGGGCACAGCCAACGACTACGGAGTTTTCCCTTTGGTTTTGATTTTGTCCTCCCTTCTATAGTGGGAAAAAAGGCCCCCTTTTTGGAGGGGTGCGGGGGTTTTCCAAATAGGTGGAGACCCAGGTCATCCCTCTCCCAGATGCTGACTATCGGCTGTCACTAGCCAGGCAAATCAGCATGCTGGGGCCATTAAAAGTGCTTGGGGGGCTCCCTGCCTCCTCTCCACTGTATACTCCACGGGCTTGTGGGTCATTCCCTGTTTTCCTATCTCCATCTAGTCCTCCAGCTGCTCCTTTTTCCCCCTCCTTGTCACCTGGGTAGAAAATCCACTCATTTCACCAGAAAATGCTTCTGCTCCAATGTCCCCCTTTCTCCTCCTCCATTTCATCCCCCCCCGGAACATTGGCGAGATGTGTGCCCGTCTCCACCCCCCTCCCCCAGAAATTTTTCAGGTTTTCCCAGGACATGAACAGGGGGAATACGTTTTTTCATCCCGTACCCGGGCGATGAAAATAATCCCCTCCTCGAATCCTCAACAAACGGAGGTGTCACCATGAGCTGCCATGGCTGAATAAAGTTACAAGGGAGTACCCCTGTTGCCTGGATCAAAAAAAAATGTTAATGGCCTTTCTTTTTTCATACAGCGGTCCAAACATGTACAGGCGGAAATTTCCCAAGGGGGAAAACATGGATTAAAGAGTGTGGGGGGGGCCGTTCTGCCGCTGCAACCGAGGAGGGTGTTCCTGGCTTTGTACGAATGGATAAAGTGATCACATTTCCGGCATTTTCAGAATGTTCTGAAGTCGGTGGAAGACTTCGGGAAACCCTTTTCACCCAGATTGAACACTGCCCATGCGGGGCGAGGGGCCCATCCCTCTTGGTGCGGCCGGCTTTATTTTCCCTCCGTGCCGCCCAGGGTTCGATTTGAGTTGGCGCGAAGAAAGCCACAATCGTTTTCTAGCTGCTGACGAGGAGCAGATCCCCCCCGTGTGATTCGTTCCCCCGGGCAAGCCAGGTTAGAACTGCGTGACACCGTGTCCCTCTACAATGTGGTATATGGACCGTACTTGTAGGGCTGAGATGGGGGTGGAGGAGGGGAGGCGGAATTTGGCGGGGGACCGCAGTTTGACAACGGGGAGGGGGGAAAGCGGCGTCTCCTGCCCAAAAGTTTTTGGGTGTGCCGGGGGCCGAAAGCACATTCACCCAGTGGCGTAAAAGGACATGTTGGCCCTGACCGTATTTACAGCTCGACGTCGTGCTGCCGTGCCCCTTGGGAAAAAAACCGATAACTCAGGACGGGGCCCACCTTCTTTCACATATTTATAAGTGTGGTACCCCTTTTTTGGAAAATAAATTCGGCTTGGAATCCCCATCTGGCCGGCCAAGAAAAGTTCTCTGAAGGGTGAAATCCAAATTTGGAAAAGGGGAGGGACTGTGTACCAACAACTTGGAAGGAGCACGGTCAGCTCTACACCTTAGGATGGTTGGACGCATACATTGTCTCTTTGCAATCGCTTGTGAAACGATCGGCGCCATGAGTATGAGGAGCGGAGCATCGGGACCGGGGGGATTTTTGTCAAAGAGAAAAGATCCCTTCTGAGAGGTGGTGGAGCCTTTACTGGCTGCAAAAGGATGGTGCATGGGGCTCTGCTGCTGCTGTTGCTGCGGCGGAGGATGGACAACCTATCTGAGCCACGTTTCTTCCAGGCAACCGGGTGGTGACGCTGCATGTTTGAGGCAAAAGGGGGGTGTGCCCAAGTTAGTCCTGGCCACGCTTCACTTTTGCTTACAATTCTACATATACCATTTCGGGTCCTCGGTTCTTAGCAAAGAATGCCCACCCCCAGTATGGATTTTACCGCCAACGCTCCGCATTGAGTGACTACTGCCCCCGTGCCTCGCTGAGCCCCCTTTCCGCTACTTTTTGGACCTCGAAGCGGGGTTTTTTTTCCCCCTGGCTTGGCTCCCGACCCCACACTGCTGTACCCTGTGATTCACGGCCCACACAAATTGTGGCTGCGCCCCTCCTGAGCCAAAACTGACCCCTCTTTCCCGACGATGATGAAGCCCTTGCTTCACCCCCCCCCAATGCGGTGGCAATCATCTCTTTTTTGCTTTCAAAGTTACTGCTGTCCTCAACCGGTCTTGGTATGCGAGGTGACCCCCCACAACATGAATCCCTTTTCCACTCTCAAAAATCTATTCTTTTCCCCTACTGCAAGAACAGGGGGGTTTGGCCCCATTTCTTCGCTGCCAAATGTGTGACTCCCTCCTCAATTGTTCTCCCGAAAATAGTGGCGCTGACCCGACCCATAGTAGATCTTGGCTGAGGGAACCAATGGGAAAGAGGGGGGTGAGGACATAGGGGCCCCTGACCCCCTCCCGGGCCCGCCAATAAGGGGGTGTCGACGTTCCCACCCCACTCTTGGCTGGGTTGTCAGATGTCATTGGGGGGAAGTGGGGTACCTAGAAAAAATCAAGACCCTTGGGGTTGTAGTCAGTCAAAGCCCCTAGTGACAGCGGCGTTGTGGCCTACCGAGTACCCCCGCTGTGTGTCCCTTGCTGTGCTGCGACTGGGCCTGGAAAGTTTGTGCCTTGCCACTGCAGGTGAAGTGCCTGCCACCTCTCTGTCTGACATACTGTTTCTTCTAAGATAGGTTTGATGAAGATATCTGTATATGATAAATACACACCCTGTATTTGACGCCAAATGAACCCAGTTACAAGCTTGGTAACCCTTGGATATAAATTGCGCTCCACAAATGGGCAGGAAAAATTGACTTGTACACTCACCAGCCACTTTATTAGGTACACCATGCTAGTAACGGGTTTGACCCCTTTTGCCTTTCAGAACTGCCTCAATTCTTCGTGGCATAGATTCACAAGGTGTTGCAAACGATACTCAATTGGTACCAAGGGCCCAAAGAGTGCAAGAAAATATTCCCCACACCATGACACCACCACCCACCAGCCTGAACCGTTGATACAAGGCAGGATGGATCCATGCTTTCATGTTGTTGACGCCAAATTCTGACCCTTACCATCCGAATGTCGTAGCAGAAATCGGACTCATCAGACCAGGCAACGTTTTTCCAATCTTCTACTGTCCAATTTCGATGAGCTTGGGCAAAATTGGAGCCTCAGTTTCCTGTTCTTAGCTGAAAGGAGTGGCACCGGTGTGGTCTTCTGCTGCTGTAGCCCATCTGCCTCAAAGTTCGGCGTACTGTGCGTTCAAGAGATGCTCTTCTGCCTACCTTGGTTGTAACGGGTGGCTATTTGAGTCACTGTTGCCTTTCTATCAGCTCGAACCAGTCTGCCCATTCTCTTTGACCTCTGGCATCAACAAGGCATTTCCGCCACAGGACTGCCGCTCACTGGATGTTTTTTCTTTTTCGGACCATTCTCTGTAAACCCTAGGAATGGTTGTGCGTGAAAATCCCAGAAGATCAGCAGTTTCTGAAATACTCAGACCAGCCCTTCTGGCACCAACAAACCATTGCCACGTTCAAAGGCACTCAAATCACCTTTCTTCCCCATACTGATGCTCGGTTTGAACTGCAGGAGATTGGCTTGACCATGTCTACATGCCTAAATGCACTGAGTTGCCGCCATGTGATTGGCTGATTAGAAATTAAGTGTTAACGAGCAGTTGGACAGGTGTACCTAATAAAGTGGCCGGTGAGTGTATGTGCCGTTTAAAAACTCTGTGTATTTTACTGAATGTAAAAGCACAAACAGGCTTAATTAACCTTCGGATATGAATTATGCTACAGAATTTCTTCTGTGGCGGTGAAAAACAAAGTTTCTTTTACTGAGTACAACTGCAGAACAACGCTTAATTAACCCCTGGATGTAAATTGCGCAAAATAATTGAGCCACCACAAACTAGTAGCTTTGTAGCGTGTTACAATTGCATGTTTTCTACGCCACACAACAAGAGATAAAATTGTAATTAACCTTTGCTTGTGAATTAGGCTACAGGAAAAATGTATATATTTTGGCGGTGAAAATTACGGTTTCTTGGAGTCACCACAGCTGAAAAACAATGCTTAATTAACCCCTGGATATAAATTGCGCCAAACAATTGAGCCACCACAAACTAGTAGCTTTGTAGCGTGTTACAATGCGGTGTTTTTTCCGCCACACAACAAGAGATAAAATTGTAATTAACCTTTGCTTGTGAATTAGGCTACAGGAAAAATGTATATATTTTGGCGGTGAAAATGACGGTTTCTTGGGATCACCGCAGCTGAAAAACAACGCTTAATTAACCCCTGGATGTAAATTGCGCCAAAGATTTGAGCCACCACAAACTAGTAGCTTTGTAGCGTGTTACAATGCGGTGTTTTTTACGCCACAGAACAAGAGATAAATTTGTATTTAACCTTTGCTTGTGAATTATGGTACAGGAAAAATGTATATATTTTGGCGTTGAAAATGACGGTTTTTTGGGATCACCACAGCTGAAAAACAACGCTTAACCCCTGGATGTAAAGTGCGCCAAACAATTGAGCCACCACAAACTAGTAGCTTTTTAGCGTGCTACAATGGCGTATTTTTTATGCCACACGACAAGAGATAAAATTGTAATTAACCTTCGCTTGTGAATTATGCTACAGGAAAAATGTATATATTTTGGCGTTGAAAATGACGGTTTCTTGGAGTCACTACAGCTGAATAACCGCTTAATTAACCCCTGGATGTAAATTGCGGCAAAGAATTGAGCAGCCAAAAATGAAGTGGTATTTGTATTGTAAAAACGCTGTTTCTTTAAATGAATACAACAGGAACTGGCTTAGATCCCCCTTGCATATTCAATGTGCTGTGAGCAGATAGCATTAACCCCTTAAGGACCCGCCGTTTTTTTTTGGGTGACACGTTTGTTTTTCCCTCCTCGCCTTCTGAAAGCCATAACTTTTTTAGACACATGAGGGCTTTTATTTTGCGGGACAAGATGTACTTTCTAATGGTGTTATTCACTATACTATAGAATATACTAGGAAACCGCAAAAAAATTCCAAGTGGGACAAATTGTGAAAAAAAATGTATATTCGCCATGTTTGCGGGGGTTTTGCTTTTTCGGCGTTCAATCTTCGGTAAATATAATGTGTTATCTGTATTCTTCAGGTTGTTACGCATCCAGAAATACCAAACATGTAGGGTTTCCGTTTTGTTTTGGTACCGTAAAAAAATTCCAAACACTTTCTATTTTTGAAATTTGCGCCTCGGCGCCATTTTGTGCGACCAATAACTTTTTTGTACTAACACCTACGGACGTCAGTGAGGGGGAGTTTTTTGCGGGCTGAAGTGTACTTTTTACCGCTAGCAGTTTGGAATGCATGCGACTTTTTTGATCATTTTTATTCCATTTTTTGAGTGACGTAAAGTGACCAAAAAACGCAATTTTGGCGTTTGGAATTTTTTTTCTTCTACGGTGTTCATCGTACAGGATAAATGATGTTATATTTTTATAGATCGGACTTTTTCAGACGCGGCGATACCAAATATGTGTAACTTTTTTATTATTTTAATGATTTTATTTGTAAAATGGGGAAAGGGGGGGTGATTTGAACTTTTAATACTTTTTTATTTTTTGTACTTTAAAACTTTATTTTTTCTTTTTTTTACTGTAACATTGAGGCCACCTGTGGTACTTGACCACTAGGTGGCGCAATTGTTAATACAACCTAATGCATTGCATAGGCAATGCATTAGGGTGTACAAAGATGGCGGTTTCCCCACTCCTGTCTGAGGACGGAAGTGGGGGCAAACCGGCCAGGGTAAGTGACGGGAGCCTTCACAAGGCTCCCCACCACAATGCCGGTGATCGGCTCGGCGCAGCATAGCTGTTAATTCAGGCGTTAATTCAGACGCCACGGCCATCTTTGCCGCGGCGCCTGATGGGTAAAACAGCGCCAGCGGGCGGAGCCACCTGCCGACGCTGTTACTGCCGGGGGTTAGCGGCGATTTGCCGCTAACACCCGGCGGCTGTGCGGGGGGGTCGCGGAACGATCCCCCTGCAAAGCCCCTTAGCGGCCCTGGGACGTACTGATACGCCCAAGGTCGTAAAGGGGTTAAATGTATATGCAGCTGCAGTGGACGCACACTGGATTTCAGATCCAATACCCAAAAAAATCAAAAATAGAACATTAAGAGAAGCAGTCTCTGAGACAAGCTGAGACACCCCACAAAAATCGCTGTATAAAAATCAGTTCTTCAGTAACAATCAGCCGCGGCAGTACCTTTCCTGATCAGTACAGTGAGAGCGGTATGAGCTCCCAGCGTCGCGCCCGGACTTATATAGTGCGGTGACGTCACAGAATCCCGCCGGTCTCTGATTGGCTTCATCTCTGCACATGTCAAGCCGGCTATGCCCTACTTCCTCCCAGAGTGCTTTGCCCCATGTAACGCCATGGGCTCGCCGCCATTTTATCAATCAAAAGCACACTTCGTTCACCCGAAGTACCCCAAACTTCGACTTTGTTCCGAACCGAAGTTTTCCTTAAATTCTAAACGAATTCCACTTCATTAGAATCAATTCGCCCATCTCTAATAATCATCTTGGCTATCTCATACTTAAACTTCGACTTTCAACTAGTTAACATATGCTTAATTATGCAGATTATTGTCATGTTACTGTATTGTTACTGTTTTGGTCCATAAAATCAAAATTTTTTATTGTTTTGCTTGTAAATCCACCTTTGGCTTTCAACAGTGCCTGAATCCTTCTGGGCATGTTCTTGATCAGATTCAAGCATGTCTTGACTGAAATCTGATCCTAGGTCTTTTCTACATGTTCTCAATGTTGGTGCATACTGGTCGAATCACTTGGGTATGAATACAACTTTTCCTTCAACTCTATTCACAAGTTTTCGATTGGCTTGAAGTCAAGAGACTATGGGGGCCAATCCAGCAACTCTACTTAAAAAAATGACCTTTAAGACTAATATAAATGAGGTTTGGTCCATTATACACAATGTCAGTATAGAGCTTGGTGCACACTGGTACATGAAAAGCATCTATCACAGTGAACTGGAGTTCCCTTCACTCCATATACTGTAACATATCAATCAATTACACTGCTCTCAATTTCTCTTATATTTTTAGTATACCATCTAATACATCAATGCAGGATTCATGATTTTTTTTTTTCATATGCAAAAGTACTTTTTATTCTCATACAGTGCTTTTCTATACATTTAAAGTGAATGTGTTTCAAGCTGTTGCCACATTGGGCTAAATCATTATCTCAAAACTATAACTGTCTTACTTGATATGCAAGATATTCATGTTGTCTTGCAGGTTGCATGCTATGGCTATAGTTGTTCACACCGAAGAGGAAGAGAAGAGACAGAAAAAGTGCACAATAGTGAAATAGATAATATTAAGTTATATGGGAGATAAAAAAGCTTCTAACCTGGCTGAGTTGTGCTACATATGTGAGTCACAACTCTCCGTATAGCTTATTTGTAGATTCTCAATCCCAGGAGTCCAGGTAGATGGCAGCCAGCGATCCCTTTCCCATTGTTAGAGCAACAACAGGTTAAATATAAAAAATATTCAAAGAAAATTTAGGGGTTTGCGGCGCACATAACCAGTGGCTAAAAAAGCACTTCGAAATATATTATACGAAGTGTTCTGCTTTATTAAAACAAGCGAGGAAATTTTCATCCACCCGCTACATAAAAATCAATCATCAGAGGCATTCTGGGTAAGGGAAAGTCATCGACATTTAAATTGCAACATTGTTGTTAATTGGTTGTCCTTCGTGTCAGTCAGACAGAGACTCCATTTTTAGTCTCTAGCTTCACATGTAATGTTTCTCCATATTCAGGGTGTAACAATGTTGTTAATAGGCCCTGATATATCCCATCAGTCCAGAGCTTTACTTAGATACACAGTGTCACAAACGCCCGGGTTATACATGTTACAATGTCAGTGACTGGTTGTTCCGTGTGTCAGTAGAATCAGCATCCAGTTATCAACTGGTTAATTCCAGAGCGCTATGGATGGTTTAGTTTATCACTAACTCCAGCAATAGATTGATATAGCGCTCCCAAAAAAAAAAAAAATGATAAATACAATCTACTAAAAAGCCTGTAGCTTAAATTAAAACAGTTGATCGGCACATAGACTCTACTGACATACAGTTTACAAACACTCTATTCTATAGCGATCGGACTGTAAAATCACTACTATATTACTATCTTTAATAAAATACAATCTAAACATAAATATAATTTATCTTAAAAACATATCATGATATATATCACTAAAACTACACACATAAAAGACTGATTAAATATAATATATACTCCCATATCTAAAATATATAAATATGTTAGTGTATTAGCTCAACTAACTCGTTTAGACCCTCTGGCTGTACGGTTTTTAACCTATACATCCAATAGATCTCCTTCTTTTGTAGTAATTGAAATCTGTTAGAACAATCACTGGATATTTGATCTATGGGGATGATGCTTATTACCAAAATATCCTGCTCATGTTTCTCATGGATGTGTCTTGCGACACCTTGTTTTAGATCCCTTTTTTATTGCTTGCTCTATGTCCATTAAAGGGGTTGTCTCGCTACAAAGAATAGCTTTCAAATTGTAGGGAACACAAAATAAAGACATTTTCCAAATATATTGCATTGTTCCTCTGTTTTCCCTAAAGAGATACAAGTGAATTTATTACCTCCATGGCTATTTCAGTTCCCTCAGTAACTGACCTGTAAACAAATCTCCCAGGGCTGTTTGTTCAATGAGATAACAGAGAGTGAGTCATCACACAGGTCAGCAGTGTCAGTCAGTGTCATGTGCTGCCAGACAGTAAAAAGCTTGATTTATCTCAAGTAAACAGCTCTGTAATTAGGGCTTTTGTTTTTGGGATCAGATAAGAAGTCCTTGGAGTAGTTTGAGAAGCTAATCTAATCTAATTAGCATCTGAAAGCACGGAGCCTATGCTGTACAAGCAAGGAGCTTATGCAAATTAGTCTGAACCAGGAAATGACAGAGAATTTCTTTCATGCATTCTTTGAAACCCTGTGGGGAGACAACTCCTTTAAGCCTTACATGTAGAGGACAAATTGTTCATCCGATATACTGTAATTTACATATGCACTGTACTAGGTATATCACAAATTGACTCTTGCAGTCTAAATTATGTTTAATATCAAAGACTTCCTTTTTCTAAAATTATATCATTATTTTGAATAGAAGGATTTTTTATAAGGCTGGGAGCTAAAATGCTTTTCAAATTTGGCGCTCGTCTAAATATTAGGCTTGGTTGTTGTGGAGCTAATGGTCCTAGGAATGGATCTCTTTTAATTAGATGCCAATGTTTTTGTAGAGCATTTTTGATTTTACAATGTGAGGTATTAAATTGTGTTATTAATGAAAATTTCCCATGTTTATCATCCCCCTTAGTTTGTTTGGATGCTCCTGCCAAACAATCTTTTTGAGTAAGTGCACTTGTTTTTTCAATGGCATCACTAACTAATTTTCTGGGATATTGTTTATCTAAAAATCTTTTTTCCAAAAGAGACGGCTCAGGATGTCTTTGTTGCAAAACCATTAAGGAGACAAAAAAGTTTACATCAAACACTACTCAGGAATTCTTTGATATTAAACATCATTTAGACTGCAAGAGTCAATGTGCCGAACAACTGGTTTAATTTGAGCTACAGACTTTTTATTAGATCGTATTCATCTTCTTTTTTTTTTTTCTTCCTTTTTTTTTTGGGAGCGCTATAACAATCTATGGCTGGAGTTAGTTATAAACGAAACCATTCATAGCGCTCTGGAATTAACCAGTTGATAACTGGATGCTGATTCTACTGACACACATAACAACCAGTCACTGACAATGTAACATGTATAATCCGGGCGTTTGTGACACTGTGTATTTAAGTAAAGCTCTGGACTGATGGGCATATATCAGGGCCTATTAGCAACATTGTTACACCCTGAATATGGAGAAACATCACATGTGAAGCTAGAGACTGAAAATGGAGTCTTGGTCTGACTGACACGAAGGACAACCAATTAACAACAATGTTGCAATTTAAATGTCGATGATTTTCCCTTACCCAGAATGCCTCTGATGTAGCACCAGTGTAGGTGTGTAATGCGTAAGGCTGTAGCAGTGTCTGTTTGATTTGTATGTAGCGGGTGGATGAAAATTTCCTCGCTTGTTTTAATAAAGCAGAACACTTCATATAATATATTTCGAAGTGCTTTTTTAGCCACTGGTTATGTGCGCCGCAAACCCCTGAATTTTCTTTGAATATTTTTTATAGTTGTTCACAGCAACAGCTATCCCATTGTAAGAATTGATAGCACTTCAGTGGTATGATGCAAAGAATAATGTGACATTTGTTGAAAGTATCTTCACAGGTTCCAGACAGATTATATACAGAATTAGTGACTTATAAATTACATTTCGGTCAGATGACCTTTCTCAAAAAGTCACTGAAAAATAAATAGAAAATATACATATGTGAATACATAATGACATAACAAACAAGGTATATAGTAAAACAAAATTATTTACAATATATACATTAGATGCAAATAGCCTGGTATTAAGACTCATACAGAAAGCTAGACTGCATGAACTAGATAATATAATATTACAGTATCAGAACAAACTCCTTATATGTGTGGCCCAATGGAATGCAATCCAGATTGCTAGTGAAACTGGTATCAAGGAAGATGTAAGTCTAAACGGGGTTAAAACATGCCACAGGATCCCTCGGGACTGTGTAATGTAAGCAATATAAGAACCCTATAATACCCTAATGTGCCCTAATGAATGCTTACCAGAATAGGCAGGTAAATGCAGAGAATAGAAAGGGGCCGTAGCCCATTAGTTATGGAGCCAGTATAGAGTTATTGGGTACAGAGCAATTTTTAAATAGATCCGGAGCGACGCTGGATGCGCCCGCCGGAAGTGGAAGTAAGATCTGGGAGGTGTGCCAGAGACGGTGCATACGCACAGGGCATAGTAGGGCGAGTAAGGGAATGGGCATCGGCCCATGCGCCGCAGGACCGAGTCGGTGCGCTGTGCCGATGCGCTGCGCCAATGTAAACAGAAGAACAAGTGATAGTATAGGTGATGAACAGCGGCCAATGCATCAAGGCGCTGCGCCGATGAAAGGAAAGGACGAATGTAGGAGTAGATTGGCAATATATGAGAGTGAAGGAATAATAAGTAGCAAATAGAGAAAGTAGGAGAGAGAAGAACATGAAGGGGATGAAATTAATAAAGAGGAATAAGAATAAGAAAATTAAAGGAGCAAAGTAAATAGAAAAGGAGATGAAAGGTAAATAATAATTTAAAGTTGGGAACAAATGAAAAATAGTGAATTGAAAAAAAAGGGTAAATAAAACATACAAAATGAAGAATAAAAAACAGATAAAAAGCAGAATCGGATGAAAAGTGAAAAATATAGGGAGAGAAAAAAGGAGAAAAGAAAAGGAACAGAAAACAAAGAAAGAGATAAAGGTTGAAAAAAAGAGTGGAAGAAGAAAAAAGAAAAAACTCGATGTCTCACCCTGTTGGCACTCCTGTTCTACCGTTGCTGTAACATAAAGGGAAAAACAGATTAGATAATGGAAAAATTCAAGAAAATAAAATATCACATTCCTTATTCAAGCCATTAGGATGTAAGGTGTCAAGTTTATAAATCCAAAATGAATCGTGTTCTTTCAGTAACCATAGATGATTACCACCCCTGCGAGGTCTTTTGACCTGTTCCAAAATCTGAAATCTTAGTTGGGCCACATAATGCCCTGCCTAATGGAAGTGATGGGGAATGGGAAGCCACGTTTTGCCACAACGAATAGTAGATTTGTGGCTGGCTAGCCTATCTTTAATACGTTGTGCTGTCTCACCCACATACAGTAGGCCACATGGGCACTTGATGGTGTATATGACAAAAGAGCTATCACAGGTAAAAAAAAACCCTTAAGTTCAAAATTTTTTTTACCTTTTTCAATGTCTGAAGGCACTGGGGCCCTTTTAAGCCCCTTAAAAGGGAATGACAATAATGAAGGCATGGAAAAAAAAAACAGAGCAGGGGGGGAAAAAAGGTAATTTAAACCCGCCTTTCTTAATTTGGGCCCAAAATTTGCCAATACGGTTCTTACTAGTGTATCCCGAATGTTCCTTTGTTTTTTTGGAACAAATTAACACCAGGTGTTGAAAGACTTCCATTTGGGGGATAAGGGCCCCTCTCAAAAATATGCCAAAGTCCCCCCTGATAATATGATGGACGCCTGCCATCCTGGCATGGTAAGTATTAATAAAAGACAAGCGGGTAGATTTAGGTTCCCCCATTTTGTCAGTAGTTTGGAACAAAGGCCCCCAAGGTTCCCTTTTTCTGGATACCCAAATTTCGAAATTTTTCATTCATCCCTTTTTAGACATGTAAGTCATTTGGATCAGAGATGATCCTCTGGACCCATATATGTTGAGATTTAGGGAGGGCCTTCTTGATGTAAGTAGGGTGACAGCTTCTAAAAGGGGAAAAGTAAGTTTTTTTAATTTTTCTGTAGATTTTTAAAATTATGTCAGAACCAGATTTTTATCCGGGGTTTTGAAACCATGTTTTAAGTTTTAAAGAAAAAGGGGCAGACAGAAATTTAAACTGAATTTTTGGCCAGATGGAGTTAAGCCATTATTCAAACTGTTTTTTGTTAGGATAAAGCCCGCCTTCCCCAAAATGCAAAAAATTTTTGTTTTAAAATATCTTTTTCCTTTTCTTAGTAAGGTGTTTAAAACCGAATGTTTTGGAAAAAAAATACTTCTTTTAAAGTTTTTCCCTATATGCATTAGCATTTTGTTTTTAAACGATTGCGTTCCCATCGAGACGATCGAAAAGTCGATAGGGCCGGGCCCCCCCCCCCCCCCCTTTGGGTAAGGTTTTTCCCCCATAGTGACCTCGATTATTTCGCATTGACCAATTTAAAATCTATGGGGAGCAACAACAAAACCCTTTATTTTTTACACCCAAAACAAGGCTGGAGAAGCTGAAAAATTAAAAAACCACCCAAAATTTAAAAGGATACGTGCCCCGGGATCTTAGGCAACACACTTTTGGTTTTAAAAATTTACAAAAAAAATCACAGACCTTTTTCTATCCTTGGTCTTTTTACCACACCTGACCCTTTTAAACCTGCATCACCCCAAAATTAAAAAATCCCCAAAAGGGGCCCGTAATGGTTTTGAACCATCATTTTTTACTTGAACTGGACATTGAAAAATCCCTGTCCGGAACGAAAAAGCTTTGACCCCAAACCTAAAGAACCCCAAATTTTTTAAAAATTTCCCCGCAAAAAGGAGTTTTTCAACCCCCCTTTTATTTGAACGGCCCCAATTAAACTATACCTTCCGGGGCCACGGGATGAGCCCCAAAACGGGCATAAACCCCCCCCCAAAATTTTTAAAATTTTTGCCGGAAAAGGAGCCCTTTCAACCCCCTTTTTAAATTTGAATTTGGAAAATTACTATACCTGTCCGGGGCCACGGGCATGACCCCCAAAAACCCCCATGACCCCCCATTTAAAAAAATTTTGCCAAAAAAAAGGAGCCCTTTAAAACCATCATTTTATTTTAAACTAAAACATGACAAATAACCTTTGTCCGGGCCACAGCATGACCCCCAAACCTGAAATGACCCCCACATTTAAAAAGTTCCCCCGGAAAAAGGACCCCTTTCAACCACCATTTTATTTTTAAAACGGGACATTTAAAAAAAACCCTGCCCCCCCCGGGGGCCACAGCATCCCCCCCAAAAACCTGAAATGACCCCCATTTTTTAAAAATTTCCCGGGAAAAAAGGGGGTTTTTTAAAAACCCCCATTTTGGGGTTTCACTGGACTTTTGAACTATCCCTGTCCGGGCCCCAACAGCATGACCCCAAACCTGCATAAACCCCCACATTTAAAAAGGGGCCCGAAAAGGAGCCCTTTCAACCACCATTTTATTTTTCACGGGAACTTTGGGACTATCCCGGGTCCGGGGCCCAAAAGCTTTAGCCCCAAACCTGCATGACCCCCCACTTTTAAAAAGGGCCGGAAAAAGGATTTTTTTTAAAACTACCATTTTAGTTTTCATTTGGACATTGATATACCGCCCCGGGGCCCCCAACAGAAAGAGCCCCCCAAACCGGGCTTTAAACCCCCTTTTTTAAAAAAAGGCCCGGGAAAAAGAATTTTTTAAACCCAACCTTTTTTATTTTTTCACGGGAACATTGACAAAAACCTTTCCCCGGGCCACAGCATAAAGCCCCAAACCTGCATGACCCCCACTTTTTTAAAAAAGTGCCGGTAAAAGGGGGTTTTTTTAAAACCACCTTTTTTAGTTTAAACTGGACTTAAACAAAAACCTTGCCCCGGGGCCACAGCAGACCCGGGGCCGGATTACAGGGGGTGCGTGAAACCCAGGCTGGCGTCCGTCATCTAAAAACACGCTTTTTTAAAAATGCCCTGATGACCCAGCCAAAACTGTCGGGTTTAAGCGGGAGGGGGAAACGGAATTTGTGAAAAAACCCCCCACCCTTTCCCCTCTGAACACATTAAAATTACCGGGGACCCGTTTTGCCCCCCCGTATGATGTGGCCCAAATTTGACTTCCTTTTGGGAAAAATATTTGGGGGTTAACGCTCCTGTTAAACACCCCAGGTGCCCTTTTAACTGGGAAATTTTTTTCTCTTTTTTTACTAAACCCGTGCTGGGAAATGGTCTCTGAATTTTTTTCTCTGCCCGGGTTCCTCCATACCCAGGGCCTCGAATAACCTACATCTGGCAATTTTTCCCTGAACCTCCCTTGAACAATTCGGGAGGAATTTTTTTTTAACAGCTATTTTGTAAAAAGCAATTTTTTATTACTTTAAATTCTAAAAAACCCAAAATTTTTAAAAAATGGGAAGGAAAATCCCACCCATGTCTTTGTTTTCTTTTTTTTTTTTTCCAATTGTATTAAAGGGGTTTTTGTCTAAATAAAAGGGATTGATACTATGTTAAAGACCCTTGGGAAAAAACAAGCCCTTTTTGCAAAAAATGTGTCCATTAACAGTGCCCCAAAACCAAATTTCCTGTTTCTGACAGCACCATCACCCTTTGGGGAGCCACTTTTGGGAAAAATTGAGAAAACAAAAGTGGGTTTTAAAAAACAAAAATTTTTTAGAATGGGAAACCTGTAGCATGGGTTTGCATTTAAAACGGGCAAAAGGGCCCCCAAAAATTCAAAGCAAAAACCCTAAGCCATTTTGGGTTTAAAATTGTGAAAACAAATGTCTTTTAGAAACAAACATTTTTTTATAATGGGAAACCGTATATTGCTGCATTTAAAAAGCAGAATGCCCCAAAAAAAATTATAAAAAATGGACTTCCCTCACCCCACTTTTAAAAATTGGAGGGGGGAAAATCCCCACTTAGAACCCACTTTCTTTTTACAAAGGACCATGATTTTTTGCTGTATCTCACAGCTACAAGGACCCCAAAAAATTATAAAAAAGACTTAAAACAGCCACTTTAAAAAATTTTTGAGGGAAAAAGGGGCCACTTAAAAACCCCACTTTTCCCTTTTCCCAAAAGGGAAACCATAATTATATTTTTATCCACAGCAACATGACCCCAAAAAATTATAAAAAAGATTTCTCAGCCACTAAAAAAAAATTGTGAGCAGAAATGCCACTTGAATTCACATTTTCTGTTCCCAAGGACCATGATTATTGCTGTATCCACACCCAAAAAATACCTCAAAACCATTGACAATGGGGAAAACTTCTTAAGATAAAGGGGAGAAAATGGAATACGGTTTTTGCCCAGGGAAACCTTGCGTCTTTTAAGTCTCCCCCCCACACAAAACCACAAAATGAACTTTTTGGGGAAAAGAGAAAAAAAAAATTGCAGTAAGAAATAAAATCATTTAAAAAAAAAGTTTTCAAGAGGAAACCATTTCGTTTGAAAAGGAATGTGAAAGACTGGCAACTAATCGGTGACCTCGGGGAAATGGGGCCACAACCCTCATCAAGAACCCTTTCCTGATTCATCTTTATGAAGTCAAAAAATCCACCCTTATCGTGGGAAAGCCCCGGGTGCGTTTGTCTGTAAAGAAAATCATCCACTTGGGGAAGGTCCGCTCCAAAATAAACGCCCGGGTTTCTGGCAGGGCAAAAACCTCTATGGCGGACGAAACCCGCTTTGGGGCCCTTTTGCCATTTTTGGGGAAAACCCAAAGTCAAATTTGGGCCGGAAAAACATGCAAAAACAAAAAAGGTTTTAGACGCGAAAATCTGCACCATGATCTTTAAACTTATCTCCCGTGTGTTGGGTTTTGGGGCCCCGGATTGCATGCGTTTTGGGGAGGTGGTAAACAAAGATTTTCCAGAGGTCCCCCCTTAAAAGGCTTTCTGCCACCTTTTCCTGGGTGCTGCCCTACACCTGGGTTGGGGACCTAAAATGGGTGTCACGTCGCTATTTTGTTTTCCCCTTTGACATTTTGGGGGAACTTTGGGGAAACAGGAGGGGGAACAGATTTCTCCAGTTGATCAAAACAAACAAAAGGGCCCCCCATTTCCCTGCAATTTTTCCTCTATTTGGGGGGGTGGGAAAGGGAAATTTCTGAGTTTTTGTTTTTTTTTTGTACCGGGGGTCCAGGGGGGTTTTGGGGCCCCCCAGAAAATGGTTCATTTTGATGGCCCAAATTTCGGGGGATCATGTTGGAGGAAATGGGGCAACCAAGCACTATTTTAGAGATGGAGCCCTTATTTCCCAAACCTCTGGGCGAGGGCACAACCAAAATGATTTTTTCCTCATCTTCCTCCTCCGGCCCCCCCAAATTCGCGCCAACCTCTTTCCAAGGGGAAAGGGGCGTCGGGAACATCGGGGTTTAGGGAAAAACCCCCCTCCCCCTCCCTTTTTCCGCTGGGCCAAACCGGCACAGCTTCCAAAACCAAACCCTACTTGCCTGAATGATGCCCCCCGGGGAGCTGATGCCCACCTTTCACTAGCTCTGGGGACCCCCAACCACTGCCTAAAGAAGACCGGGTGAAAAATTTTTTTTAGGGGGAAAATGTCCCGGGGGTTTTGGGGTTTTACGGGGGAAAAAAGGCCTGTGCCACATCTGTTTCCGTCCCTCCTCCGCCTGGCGGGGGCCTGTTGTTTCAGAGTGTCCAACGATCGTTTCCCCCGAAAAAAGAACACCACAAGCTCATTTCTGACAAGGGGGTAGTTTCCCCACTGACCATTTTGGGGCTTCTTTAAAAACTTTGGGAAGGATGGTGGGCCCAGCTCTTTCCCCCTTTCCTCTAAATCTCGGTGGCTTTAACACCCCAGTCCCCTACCGCTGGTGTTTAGGGGCCCCTGTTCACTTCGTACGCGTAATGGCTTTTCCCTTTCTGCCCGCAAACGCTGGAGGGATGTGGAGGGTGGAAATTTCCCCGCGTGTTGCCACGTCCCCCAAGAGACGGTTTTTACGGGAAAGGCCGACTGACAAGAGAACGCAAACCAGGCGGGACGAAAACAGGGGGGCCCAACGGCGGAATGGGGAACCCCAACCTTTGAGGGCCCTTTTTCAGCAGGGGAGTCCCCAAAACCCGGGGACTCTTTAGAAATTTCTGGACGACAAGGGTTTATGGGCATGGCCAGCAAGGGATGTGCTCCACCTACCGATCTTAAGGGCGGCCCCGCAAATTTCGCCCCCGTTATTTGCACACCCCTTTTTCCCGGCCCAAGGTTCTTGCAAACCCCGGGCCCCGCTCGGGCTTTGTTTGCTTGAACCCTTTCCCCAAACTCCTGACCTGTGGTTTTTGGGGGTCTCCAAGGCAATTAATTTTAACACGGGGCCCGGTGTCCCTGGGCACGGAAACCACCAAAGGACCCTTTGGGGGAAAAAAGCCCGCACCATCCCCCCCCGGTTTTTTAAAAAGCGTGCGGGCCCAGGGCCCGAGAGCCCCCGTCACCCCCCCGGGCATCCACAAAACTCCCCCCAGTGAGCTTCCCCAGAGATATAGCGGCCTTGGGCCCAGGGTTACTAGTCCATTTTGGCGGTGGTTTAATGGACTTTTCCGGACACAGATTCAGAAAAAGCCCATGAAAATTTAGATGACACGGGGCTGGCCAGGGCGGGGAGGGCTTTTCGGGCAAAAAAATGCCTGCTCGCATCTGTTTTTGGGGCAACGGGCCCCCAGACTGGCGAACCCACTGTGCCCACCAGAGGGAAAGGCAACATTTCCAAAGGCCAAAAGCCGGCAACCCCGACATTTCAGGCTTTGGTTTTGGATTTGGGGGTTTAAAGGTTTCTTCCCCCAAACCTGAAGACAAAAAAGGCGGGCTGCAGACGGCCGTGTACGCTGCAGTCGTAAAACTGGCGGAAGGAAAGGGGTAGGATGGGTCTCTGGGTGCTGGGGGTACTCGGCGGGGGGGGGGGTAAAGCGGAGCTGACCCTGTCATCCCCAAAAAGACAGGGGCAGCTAGGAACGCTTGGTGGTGGCGGGGGAGGAGGGGGCGGAGACAAGGGTGTGACATGGTTGGGGGCCCGCGTCGGTCGGGCCCTTTTTTTTGGCCAAGTGTTCCCTCCTTTTAACAAAGCATTTCCCCCATTGCAAGACATTTTGGTGGGGGTAACACTAAGGTTCTTGCCTCTACTTTAGCGTTTACGGAAAAGGGCGGCATATGAAAACGCTGGTGAATCGAGGTTGTCAAAGAACCCCCAGTTTGAGAGGTCCCGGGGCCCTTTTT
This sequence comes from Phyllomedusa bahiana, assembly GCA_025379985.1. Taxonomy (NCBI): domain Eukaryota; kingdom Metazoa; phylum Chordata; class Amphibia; order Anura; family Hylidae; genus Phyllomedusa; species Phyllomedusa bahiana. The sequence goes on from JAODAL010031449.1 coordinate 18,958, forward strand.
TGACGGCGAAAAGCGGGGAGCGGGTTTGCGCTGACCGGGGCTGGGGGAAAATCATATCAGGGGACTTCGCGACCGCCCTCCCTTTTTTGGCGGGACCCTTTTTGACACAACCCATCGCTTCCCCCGTCCACTGAAAAGCGCCGCAAGCAAATTCTGCGGAAAAACCAGGATGGATCCCAATGGTCCATATCATCACAACACAGGTGATTGGGTTTCGTCCTACTTTCTGCATCCAGAAGCTGCGGGCTACAAGCAGGGGACTGAAAGGCTTTGCCGACCCCCCGGTTTTTTGCCGATTGACCGCTTCCTCACCCCCTGATGGCATCAGAACGGGCCGAGCAGAAAAATCATCCTTTTTGGCCTCTTGATTTTTTAACACCCTTCTGACCCCAACCGAAATTTTCATAAAAAGGGGTCTTCAAAAATGGTTTTATCCACAGTGGTGGGTAAACCGATTTGACATTTGGGTTTCTTCATTTTGGGAAACGAGCAAAATTTTTGCGAGACGACATTTTGCCGTGACTGCAAGGACAGGGGGGTAGACTGCTAAGCAGGTTTTTATTAACCACGAAGGACAATTGGCGATGATGTTTGTTACTTAGATTCACAGGGCCCTGACCCAGCGATTTTCGGGCCCGACGGTCCGCAACTGACGATCCGCTGGCATGCGTTTTCGCCAGCACTGGAAGAGCACCTTCTCTCGTACCTTACCCCCCTGTGCTACCCCCCCTTTGCTCGCTTACACCCGCATTTCGCTCCCCTGTTCAAAAAAAAAAATTTTTAAAGGGAGGAATAGTTTTGGAAAGTCCTTATTAAAAACGGGAAATCACAGCTATTTTCAAAACCCTCTATCAAAACAAAATTGCGGATTTAAAATTTAACTGCAAGGTTCTATCAACAAATCTGGACTGGGCAAAAGTCCAAAAAAAAAACGAAAACTTTATTTTTGGAAAATAAACGGTATTTTTTTTTCCCTTTTAATTCACCTGTGGTGAATATAGAATTGCTGTTTTAAGATTTACGTAATGTGCGTCAATGAACAGTGCTGGGTGCGCAAAAGTCAAAAAAAAACTAACTGTTATGTTTTTTTATAATAAAAAGGGATTTTTTGACCTTTCATTCACCCTTTGGGAATAAGAATTGCGTTTTAAAATTTACTAATGCGGCGTCAAAAGAACATGCTGGGTCGCAAAAGTAAAAAAAAACTTTAAATTTATGTTTTGATATAAAAAACTGTATTTTTTTTGCACCTTTTCAATTACCTGTGGGAATAAAAAATTGCTTTTTTAAAAAGATTTGCGAAAATTTTTGGCGCTCAAAAAACATGCTGGGTGCGAAAAAAGAAAAAAACACGTAATTTTTTTATGTTTTGATATAATAAACGGTATTTGTTTGCCCCTTTTAAAAATTCACCTGTTGAAATTAAAAAGGGGCGAAAAAGAAACGAAGTGCTGGGAAAAATAAAACATCTGGGTTGCGCAAAAGTCAAAAAACCTTAACGTTATTTTTTAAATTTTAAAAAAACTGTATTTTTTGCCCCTTTTAAAATTTGCCCTTTTGGGTGAATAAAAAAAATTGCTTTTTAAATTTACGAAAGGGTTGGCCGTCAATGAACTTTGCGGGGTTCCAAAAGTCAAAAAACCCGAAACTGTTATTTTTTTGATATAAAAAAACGGTATTTTTTGAAACCTTTCAATTAAACCTTTTGGTGAATATAAAAATTCCCTTTTTTTAAAAATTTACGAAGATGCAGCGTCAATGAACGGGTGCTGGGGTGCGCAAAAGTAAAAAAAACCGTAATGGGGGTTTTTTCGTAGGGATAAAAACGGATTTTTGGCAACAAACAACCGGGTGCTGACTACAAGTTTCTGGTTTGAAAAAAAAAATTTTAATGAAAAGGTGGATAAAATCAAACATTCCCAGGGAATGGGAAAAATTTGGGAACACCTTTTCTAAATGATACTATAATAAAAGGGGTTTTTTTGGGCACAAACAAAGAGACCTGCAGTTACTAGAAATGATGTTTTATAAAATATAATTTTCGGGCGGCCCAAAAACCAGGAAATTTTTTTCAATAGCAAACGTTAATAAAAAAGATTTTCCACTACAATGCCCTACACTAAGTTTTGGGGTAAAACCTTTTCCAGTGTTTTTTATAGATAGAGCTTGTCTGTGTTCGCCCCCGCCCCCCCCCCCCCCCCCCCCCCGCTCCGACCGCCGTAAATTTTAAACAGTGGAATTTGCTTTTTAAAAAATTTTCTCAAACTAACTACATAAAATGTTCAAATCTCAAAATCTAACAAAAATTGGAAAGGAAAAACGGGGGCTAATAGTAGATTTTTCCTCTGTGCAAAATAGATTTTAATTTGTTTGGGGCTTTTGGGCCACGGGAAAGAACGCAGGTCCTACCCCTATGAGACGCTGAAAAGCCCACTGGGGCCCAAAAACCAGGAAACGTTTTCTATGTAAAACGAGGTCCATGTGTTTTTTTCCACCCAAATCGCAACCATAAAACACCCCAGTCAAAAACGTCGCACATTCAACCTCTCACCCTGCTCTATTCTTTAATCTCTTTTTCTGGCCCCCAAAATTACAGGAAGCGCCGAAAAAGGCGCGATCTTAATAGATGATGCACAGATTTTAACCTTAATTATCGCATGATCTGGACATTTCGATCACCATAAAAACCTTGCCGATTTCAACTTTGTCGATAAAAATCGCTCAACACTAATTAGCATAAGGTGGGGCCATATTAGACCCCATCGCTGTATCACGTCTCTGGGCAGAAAACGTATCCTCAAACATGAAGTAACTTTCCTCCAATATCAAGGACAGCAAATCAGTACATAAGGAAAGTTTGTTAGTAAGATCAGATTTATTCAACACTACTGATGTAGCCTCAATCCCCTTAAATGGTCTTTAAGACTAACATAAATGAGGTTTGGTCCATTATACACAATGCCAGTATCGAACTTGGTGCACACTGGTACATGAAAAGCATCTATCCAAGTGAACTGGAGTTCCCTTCACTCCATATACTGTAACATATCAATCAATTCCACTTCTCAATTTCTCTTATATTTTCAGTATACCATGTAATACATCAATGCAGGATTCATGAATTATTTTCATATGCAAAAGTGCTTTTTATTCTCATACAGTGCTTTTTTATACATTTAAAGTGAATGTGTTTCAAGCTGTTGCCACAATGGGCTAACTCATTATCTCAAAACTATAACTGTCTTACTTGATAAGCAGGATTCATGTTTTCTTGCAGGTTGCATGCTATGGCTATATTTGTTCACAGCAACAGCTAGTCTGCTATGTTTCAGGGTCACTCCCCTTTGTCAAGCATACATGACAATACCCTGTATGTATTCCATGTATTTTAGTATAATGTATTTTTTTATTTTAACCTTTTGTATGCTATATGTTGCATGTTCAATGTAAGTTATATAAAATTTATTACGTGTTTGGGGGTTACTATAAAAGGAGAGTTGGGATTAATCTTCGCATACTTGACAAAGAGGGTTCTGCCTCGAAATGTTGCAAGTGTGCTTCCTTGCCGCCGGTCGGATGCTATCTCTCTCCAATACCGTTCAAACGTTATAAACGTCTATTAAATCTTGGATGAGATGTTGCACTAAATGAATCGGCACAAACTGCAAACAGCAAGTATCTTTTTAAACAAATTTGCACTGATTATGTGTTTTGTAATAAAATTAAAAAATTGAGTAGTTTGGACAAGTCTCTTATATGTAAATCAGCAAAGAAAGTCTTACACCTAGACAGTTTTCATACATGTCCTTCATAGTTTTCCAACCCTAACTCCTTAGTGCATTATTATGCCTTTGAGGTTATTGATCGTTAGTGCACCAAAAATTCCACCCAAAACACCCAACATGCATTCTGGTTTGACCATCTCATAAAGCAGCTTAAAAAAGAGAATTTAAGATTTTCCTGTTGATCTTAAAAGACATAAACATTAAAGGTGCTGTATCATTTCATTAAATGGTCTTCAGAATAAGGGGATAGTGAAAACAAGTAACTCTGCAATTAGATGTCATTAGCAAAGCTGTCTTCTATTTACAGTTTTCCTTATCTTCTGTTTACACTGATATCCAGTGCTGGTCGGATCCCTCCTCCTTGCATTTCACTAGCTGAGAGCTCATTTACATTCTGTTCGGCCCCGTTCGGCCGTATTCACAGAGCTTGCATTCCTGCCTTTCACTCAAGTAAGGGACCGGCACATTTTCACTCTGCACAGCCAGAAAAAAAAAAAAAAACCAGAATAACACTGCAGGGCTTCTACAATCAGGAAACAGCACAATTGTGTGTCGATCCCTGCCTACCTGACTCAGAGTTATGGGCCGTAGCAATTTCTCTCTGCACACCTAGCAGAAACACACTGCAGCAGATTGTACAATCAGAAAACAGCACAGTTGTGTCTCAGTGCTTAACTCTCCTGCATAGAAGGGAGATCTGTGCCTTCATAGAAAGCTGAATTCAACTGTAACAAATCTCCAGCTGTGATAGGAGAAGAGATCAGTCCTCAGTCTAGATTGAATGCAGCCTGTGGTATGTATACAGCTCTTACAAAATAAGACTGCACAGGGAGAGACACAGTGATATGTGGATTCAGAGAGGGGGGGGAGTCTCGGGAGTCAGCATGAACAGTGAAGTGGGGATGATGTCACCCAGCTGGGAGGGGAAGAAATGCCCCTGCACTTCTAAAGTTGAGAAGCTGAGAGCAGTATGAATCAGTTGAACTAAAGAAGCGATACATCCCCTTTAAGGTTACTTAAAGAACTAAAGAAGCTCCACACTTCTTGCCATCCTCTAAGATCAATACATATATAGTAAATTAATGTACATGCTTAATACCCTCTTTAAAACTTTTGGAGACCGAAGGTTCTATCATGCAGCCACCATTCCCTGGAACTGAACCTGAATCAGTCAGAAAGATATCATTTTTTTTAAACAATTAAAACAAGACTCAAAACTCACCTGTTCAGTTTGGAACTTGGAAGCAAAAAACACATACACTTTTTCTACAGTATATATTATGACAATTTGATTTGAAGTTTATTCCCTGACTGAGACTTAAATCCCTTGTAAGAAAAGCACATTACAAATGTTTTCTTGATGTTCTTGTTTTTGTAGGACTTCAGTACCACGGAGAGTGAATCTCCAGTGTCTTGCATTTCTAAGCCACAGCATAGTCCTGCATAGAAAAATGAAAAATAACTAGATTCATGCAAATGTGAGGGATTGCTTTGACCTGGTATCTTTCTTACTCTTCCACATAATACTGTGGAGCTCATAATTAGATGTGACTGCCTTCTATTCTAATGACTTTTCTATGTTATTTCTACTCTAATCCATTGTGAGGGCTTCAGACTTTTTCCCTATATGTATGTTTGCCATTCAGCAAGATATACTAAAAAAGTCATGTCAACCATCCTTTACCAGTGCAAGAAATGTAAACATGTTACCAGAATTAAAAGAACAGTAAAAAAAATAATTTAAAGGGCTTTTCCAGATATTTTAAAATGTTCCCTAATGCTTTAAAACAAAGAATTATCTTGTACACTGCCACTCCAGTGTCCCAACAGTGACCGCTGAGGCCACTATTTAGCTCTTGATCACAGGGGCAATATATGAGATGTCACTCCTGAGCAACTACATGTCACTGCTGAAGGAATATCTGAGCTCGAGTAGCATTTGAATGGTGTCAAAGGAAGAGGTGAATTTTTATTTTAAAACAGAGGGGAGTAATGGTAAAGTTTTTAAAGAACTGTCGAACCCCTTTAAAGAGCACCTGCTGTTTTAGTAATCCCATTAAATAACAATATTGTATTGTTCACCTGTTATTCCTGCTAGAAAGTCATTGCTAGGATGTCAAGTGAGTGTTACCATTTGGGTATGTTCACTTTAAAGCAGTAGGAACCCAAATTGGTAGCAAGATGTACTTCAAACGAATCCACACATATTGCCGACAGCAATTTTTAACCCATTTCCAGCAATATAAACCATTGTTAATCGTACATCTAAAATATCACTTTTATTGTAAATAATCCTAAAAAGTCCAATCTGGATTGCCCTAATAAAATTGAAATATCCTAAACACTGACTCACTTGAATTGCCTGCAACAATACTAAATAGCTCAAGATTCCATTCAACGGAATAATTCTATTACTGCTTGATGGATTTTACCATCAAGCAACTTAGTTATCAATGCAGTATAGTAGTGACAACTGCAGTTTTGCCACCATTAGTAAGAAAAGTGTATATCACAACCTCCCCTACATGTTTCTCCCTTTCAGTAGCGTCATCAGGGGGTCTAGAGTATTTAGTCTAAAAGTGATATTTTATGAGTATAAATAAAAGAATGATGTAACATGCATGCACAGAATATCAGTAACCTGACTCAGAACATCTCACTGTTCAAGGAGTATGGCACAACTGCTAACCTACCAAAACATGTCCATCCACCTAAACTGACAGTCCAGACAACGAAAACACTAATCAGAGAAGCAGAAAAAAGACTGAGAGTCAATGTGGATAAGCTGTAGAGATCAACCTACCAAAACATGTCTGTCCACCTAAACTGACAGTCCAGACAAGGAAAACACTAATTAGAGAAACAGAAAAAAAGCCTGGATGAGCTGTAGAAATCAACAGCTGAGCTGGGGGAATCTGTCCACAGGACAAATATTAGTTCTTTACTCCACAAATCTGGCCTTTATAGAAGCTTGCCAAGCAGAAAGCCCTTTTAAAAGCAAGCCATAAGAAGTCATGTTTGCAAATAGCTATGTAGGAGACACATGTGGAAGAAGGTAATCTGTTCAGATGAGCCCTTAATGCTAAATATTTTGTGTAGAGCAAAGTCAACATTGCACATCACCCTGAACACACCATCCCCACCCTGAAGCATGGTGGTGGCAGCATTATGATATGTGGATGCTTTACTACAGCAGGGACTGGGAAGCTGGTCAGAGTTGATGGGAAGTTGGATTTAGCTAAAAAAGGGCAATCCTGGTCAAAAACCTTTAAGAGACTGCAAAAGACTTGAGACTGGGGTGTAGGTTCACCTTCCAGCAGGACAACAACCCTAAATATGCAGCCAAAGCTACAATGGAATGGTTCAAATTAGAGCATATTCATGTGTTAAAATGGCCCAGTCAAAGTCCAGACCTAAATCTATGGCATGACTTGAAAACGGCTGTTTACAAATGTTTGCCAACCAATCTGACTGAGCAAGAAACATTTTGCAAAGAAAAATGGGCAAAAATTCCAACCTCTAGATGTGCAAAGCTGGTAAAGACATCCCCCAACAGACTCGCAGCGATCATTGCGCTAAAGATGGTCCTACAAAGTATTGACTCAGTGGGGCTTCCTGCATAAGCACCCCACACTTTTTAGTTTTCAAAAATTTGGAAAAGCATGTATCATTTTCTTTACACGTCACAAATACTTGCTACTTTGTGTTGCTCCATCACATAAACTATCACTAAAATACATTAATTTGTGACTGTAATGTTTAAAATTGAGGAACAGTTCAAGGGGTATGAATACTTTTGCACAGATCTGACACACCACAGGATTATAAACATTATGCTGCATCAAGGCTACCAAACACGGAAAGCAATCCCATTACTTAAGTATGTAATCACCATCAAGATGAGCAGGAGTAAACTGACAGCTATACACAAAAATGTAACAAAGTATTGATTGCAGAGAAATGATAAGTATCAATTAGAAGATAAAGTTACTGTTATGTAACAAAACTGATATCACTGAATAAATAAATATATAATGTATCAATTAAATAATGTATCAATTAAATAAAGGATGTGAAAGATATGTTCTCATTCAAACCCTACAAAATGTAAATGTTCAAATGATATATCCACAATGCTTCCTTCTTTAATAAACTACTTAAATCCCCTCTCTTAACAGACTCATAGACAACTGCAACTACAAAGGTACTACTCTCAAATGTTGAGCCAGAGATGTATTTTGGGAATGATTAATAGGACCAATATGTTCTAAAATCCTTCAGCCAAATTCCTGTTTTGTTTTTCCAACAGTGGGGCAGATATATCACATTTTTGGTCATGTAGTTTAAAAAGTCCCTTCATTAATTAGCACAGCCATTGATGATACTAGAGAAACTTTTTAACACATGGAAATACTCACTGGCTTTACATGTACCACAGCAATATGATCCTTTAACTGGACAATCCAACCATGTCCATGGATGCAAAGGAGGGATATAATGGCTGCACACTAAACAGTCACATAAACTAGTCAAATAATATTTTATTTCAGGACTTAAATAAAAATAAATTGCATACTAGTATTAAGACCTATTATACTTTCAGTGATTTATTGTCTATATTGAATCATCCCAATCCACATAACCTTGTATCTATTAAACACAATTTGCTTTATGCAAAGATGTCAGATGATTACAAAGGAGTTTAAACATTTGATCACAAGAAATTAGTACAGTGGGTCAAATACACTTAAAACTAAAGGAAAAAATAATTAGCAATGAAAATTCTTTTATTTAAACAATACACTTTAAACAATACACAATGTACGGATGTATTTATGTATAATATTAATAGAAATGTTTTGTTTTTCTTTTTAAGAAGAATGTATCATCGAAACAAAAAATATGATATTTAAAGTTAATAGACACCTGTTTGCTTTTGATTTACTTTAATAATTTTTTCGCATACTACATGTTTAATTTCACAACTTTCTACATACAATTGTGCTCAAAAGTTTACATAACCAAATTTTTGTTTTCTTGGCCTTTTTTCAGAAAATATGAATGATAACATAAAAACTTTTTTTTCCACTCATGGTTTGTGGTTGGGTGAAGCCATTTATTGTTAAACTACTGTGTTTTCGCTTTTTAAATCATAATGACAACCAAAAACATCCAAATGACCCTGATCAAGAGTTTACATGCCCTGGCGATTTTGGCCTGATAACATACATAGAAGTTGATACAAAAAGGTTTTGGATGGCTATTAAAGGTACATCCTTACCTGTGAACTGTGAGTTTCTGGGATCCAGACAGACTCTTGCATCTTTCATCCAGCCACTGACGTTTCTGGATTGTGAGTCATGGGGAAAGCAAAAGAATTGTCAACGGATGTATGGGAAAAGGTAGTTGAACTGTATAAAACAGGAAAGGGATACAAAAAGATATCCAAGGAACTGATACTGTCAGTCAGCAGTGTTCAAACTGTGATTAACAAATGGAAGAGCCAAACCACAGTCAGGTAGCCCAACAAAAATTTTGGCCACAACTGTCAGGCAAACTGTTCGGGATGCAAAGAAAAACCCACAAGTAACATCAGCTGAAATCCAGGACTCTCTGAAACTAGTGGTGTGGCTGTTTCAAGATGCACAATAAGGAGGCACTTGAAGAAAAATGGGCTGCATGGTCAAGTCACCAGAAGAAAGCCATTACTGCACAAATGCCACAAAGTATCTCGCTTACAATACGCCAATCATCATAGAGACAAGCCTCAAAGCTTCTGAACAAGATCATTTGAAACGATGAAACTAAAATCAAACTTTTTGGCCAGAACCATAAACGTTTATATTAGGAACACCATTCCTAATATAAAGCATAGAGGTGGATCGCTGAGGTTTTGGGGATGTGTGAGCTACAAAGGCTCAGGAAACTTGGTCAAAATTGAAGGAAAGATGAATGTAGTGCGTTATCAGCAAATACTGGAGGCAAATTTGCACTCATCAACCCGGAAGCTGCGCATGGGACGTACTTGGACGTTCCAACATGACAACGATCTAAAACACAAGGCCAAGTCGACCTGTCATTGGCTACAGCAGAACAAAGGGAAGGTTCTGGAGTGACCATCTCAGTCTCCTGACCTCAATATCATTGAGCCACTCTGGGGAGATCTCAAGCATACAGTTCATGCAGGGCAGCCCAGGAATTTACAGGAACTGGAAGCTTTTTGCCAAGAAGAATGGGCAGCTTTACCATCTAAGAAAATAAAGAGACTCATCCACAATTACCACAAAAGACTTCAAGCTGTCAGTTATATTAGAGGGGACAATACACGGTATTAACAACTGGCGTATGTAAACTTTTGATCAGGGTCATTTGGATGTTTTTGGTTGTCATTATCATTTAAAAAACACAGTAGTTTGTCAATAAATGGCTTCACCCAAGCACTAACCATGAGTGGAAAAAAAATTTTGTGTTATCATTCATATTCTCTGAAAAAGGGCCAAGAAAGCAAAAATTCTGCCGGGGTATGTAAACTTTTGAGCACAGCTGTAGTTTTAATTACAAATTACTCACTATTTTGTTTCGTAACCTGGTGTACTGTCCTGTTTCTTCTAACAGAAATCCATCAGTGAACTATTATTGACTCTGATGGCTCTATCCCCTGTCTCCTTCCTTTTTCCAATGTTATACATAGGCAGCAGCAGGGAAGAGATGTTGCACCTAGCATACCAGACTGTGGGGAGGGGAGAAAGCAGTGAGGCTGGTTGTTAACACAGAGGAAAATATGCAACAGACATTTTACAGTAGGAGAGTGAATTGGATATAAATGTCGACATGTATGGTTTTTGGTGCCCAGATGGCAATTTTAGTTGTGTAGAATGCACCTGAATCTATGAACCTGTTCTACTACGGGTCATAATTCAAGCGTATCCTAGCGCAAAAGCGACAAGTGGTGTACCTGTTCCAGCAGTAATGTGCCTGGATTTGCCATACTGAAGCTATAAATGTGTTGATTCGTACGGTGCTAGTGCGAAACGCCTCCAGCACACCCCCAATCTCAGTCGCATTGCAAAGTGCTGCGGTCGCCCGATAATGCAACTAATATTAGAGCACGCCTCATTAAAAATATAGTGAACGGGGCTGAAAAGACGGCAGACTTCTGGCGCAGACCCATTAATACATGTCGCCCAAAGTGTAAAAAAAAAATCAGAACATCCAAAGCAGAAACTAAAAGGAAGGAAATCACACGACCCTTATCCTCAATGACTGGAAGTAAGAATATGATAAAGCAAATAATACTAATATTTATTGGTACAGCACTAACATATTCTGTAGGAATTTACAATACAGATGGTAAAGATACAGATGAAATCACATATTGAAGAGTAACAAAATAATTAACAATTTATCGAGGTTGTCCATTGTCCTTTTTTTATTATTTATGCGGGTGTTGCAGTTGGAAAAGAGCTTAAAAAAACAAAATAAAATAATATTCACCTCTGTCCTTACCTCTATTCCAAAGCTGCCAAAATTTGCAAGCTTCCTTGGTCTTCTGTTTTCTTCCTGGCACTGGCAGTTGGAAAGTCAATGTTGTTGCCACTTATTGGCTGCAATGGTCACATGTATTGCCTGATACCATTCTTACATGAACAGCCAATCACAGCTATAACAGTGGCATTATGACTGCCAGCACAGGAAAACTAGGGGCAGATGATAAATCTTTGCAGTCCTGGTCTAGGTAGCAAGGTAAAAGTAGGAATATAAGAAGGGCCTGACATAAAATTAGATCGTTCAGTCACCAGCCAGTGTCTATGGTTACATAGAAATAAGATGCATATGTCTGTATAGAGTTTGGGGATGCAGCTGATTGAAGGAAGGGGTGGTCAGAAAAATGAAGCATGCTAAAAATTACGTAGAGCACGCTGAAAACAATGAATGTTGAAAAGGAATCTGGTTACATGGGGTAGTACAATCCAGAGAACTGGTTCAGCACATGAAAAATCTTGGAGACCAGTGTGGGACATTGAGATTATGGAGGCAGTTAATTGTATATCATTAGCAGATTATAGAGCCTAAATAGGGTGGTAGACAGAGATGAGGGAAGACATTTAAGGAGGCACAGTACTGTGGAGAGCTTTGTAGATAAGAGTCATAAATTTAAACTGTATTCTGACTGTATTCGGAAATAGTAAATGGGCAACCAGTGCATAGACTAGAATAGGTAAACAGCTTGAAGGTTTTCTCATACTTAGTGGGCACAGCAAAACAGTTGCAGAGACCTCTACTGTTTTCCTGAGTTCTAACAGCAGTTCATGTTCATTACTTATGTGTCTAAGTTCCGTAATGCGCCTAATGCATAGGCAAAGCACGTCAAACCTTACACACCATTTATTAACACACAAAAATCACTTTCATAAATCAGGAGCATTATACACTGAAAATGTGACTCGACTATTCACTTCGACGCGCCTTCCTTCATACATGTCGCCCTTAGACTCTCTCTTAGGTTCCAAGCATGAGCCCTTTCAAAGCGTGCTTTCTTTCTCCTTAAAGACTACTCAAGGCCACCAATCACTTCTAGACATCTGCTGAATTGCTGCAGATAAGTTGAATCATGTGTCTCCTGTAGCTCAATCTCCTCACAAGATCTCTCTAATACTAACAATGCAGCATTTCTAAACAATTCCTTTAACTCAGTCCTCATTGCGGCTGCCAATACTCAGGGGCAACTGTACTCCTGTAATGGTGTATTGACCCAACATAGCTCCAAATGAGTACTAGCTAAGCACATACTCAACAGACTTTGACTTTGATTCCTTGACTTGGCTCCTTGTGGCCTACAGTATTCTGACTTAGCTACAGTATATGGACTCCAAATACTTTATATGGTCTCTCACCTGTATATACTCTGATCACTTTCTGCTTACAACTTCCATAATTTTGTTAAGGGGAAAGTGTATACTATTTGCAGTCCCGCCCTTTACATACACATAGTCCCCACATATAGGGCGACATGCATGTGCAGGGCTGCGCCAGATGTCTGGCATCTTTTCAGCCTGAAAACTAGTGCAGCCCCGTTTGCTATATTTTTAATCAGGCACATTCCAATATTAGGCATATTATAAAGCGCCTGCGGAACTTTGTAGTGTGCCTGAGACCGGGGGGCGTGCTGGAGGAGTGTCACACTACAACCGTATGAAGCTACACATGAATGACTTTTTATCAGAAAATCCAGACACATTACTGCTGGAACAGGTAGACAGGCTCGGACTGGGCCTCAGTGACTCCCCCGGTGGGCCCCCCCCCCCCAGAGCTGCTGTGGGCCCCGGAGGCAGGGCCGTCGCACCCCGGGCCCGGCCGCGCATCCGGTCACTGAACGCTCGGGACGCAAAGACCGGCCCGGGAGTTAGGGACTAATGTCCCCGACTGCCGGGGCTGCGCGGTGTCAGCGGAGCACAGCGCCACTAGCGCTCCACTCCGCTGATCTCCCTGGCAGACTGAAGATGTTAGGCCTTAAGCCTGCCGGAGTGCCGGCCCCTACTGCTGACATAGGCGGCGCGGTGACGTCACATCACCGCGCCGCCTATGCAGGGCGGCAGTAGAGGCCGGCGGGGAGATCGGAGCGGCCGGAGCCGGAGCCGGAGCGGGCGCGAGGTAAGTGGCTGTTTTTTTTTTTTTTTTTTTTTTAACCTACCTAAAGGGGCCCTGGCTACCTAAAGGGGGTTCCTGACTAATGGAAGGGGGCCCTGGCTACCTAAAGGGGGGCCCTGACTAATGGAAGGGGGCCCTGGCTACCTAAAGGGGGGCCCTGGCTACCTAAAGGGGGGCCCTGACTAATGGAAGGGGGCCCTGGCTACCTAAAGGGGGGCCCTGACTAATGGAAGGGGGCCCTGGCTACCTAAAGGGGGGCCCTGACTAATGGAAGGGGGCCCTGGCTACCTAAAGGGGGGGGCCCTGACTAATGGAAGGGGGCCCTGGCTACCTAAAGGGGGCCCTGACTAATGGAGGGGGGCCCTGGCTACCTGGAAGGGGGCCCTGGCTACCTAAAAGGGTGGCCCTGACTAATGGAAGGGGGCCCTGGCTACCTAAAGGGGGGCCCTGACTAATGGAAGGGGGCCCTGGCTACCTAAAGGGGGGCCCTGACTAATGGAAGGGGGCCCTGGCTAATGGAAGGGGGCCCTGGCTACCTAAAAGGGGGGCCCTGGCTAATGGAAGTGGGGCCCTGGCTACCTAAAGGGGGCCCCTGACTAATGGAAGGGGGCCCTGGCTACCTAACAGGGGGGCCCTGGCTATTGGACGGGGTCCTGGCTACCTAAAAGGGGGGCCCTGGCTAATGGAAGGGGGCCTGGATAATGGAAGGGGGCCCTGTCTACCTACAGGGAGCCCTAACTACCTACAGGGGGCCCTGACTACCTAAAAAGGGCCCTGACTACCTAAAAACTAAAGGAGGCCCTGACTTCCTACACACTAGCTAAAGGAGGCCCCTAACTGACAGTATACCACCTAAATGAGACTCCTAACTTCCTGTATACTACCTAAATGAGACCCCTAACTGCCTGTATACCACCTAAAGGAGACCCTTAACTGCCTGTATACTACCTAAAGGAGACCCCTAACTGCCTGTTTACTCCCTAAATGGGACCCCTAACTGCCTGTATACCACCTAAAGGAGACCCCTAACTGCCTGCATACCACCTAAAGGAGACCCCTAGCTGTCTCTATACTACCTACAGGAGACCCCTAACTGCCTGTCTGCCTGGTAATATAATTGAGAGAGCAGCAGCCCATAGTTGAGCATTATCTCCAGGGACTTAGTCCTCTCCCAACCTTCCAACCCCTTATGATACTAGGCCTCTAAGTTATGGCTTGTACCCACTCTCCCACCCCTGAGTAGTTTGTACAGAGGTGGGAATAGGTAAAGAGATGCTGGAAAGTTGAGGATTCTAAGATATTTGTGTATAATTTCTGCAGAGATGAGTAGTGGCCGGGACAAATCATCATGGCGGTGTGAAATGGATGCAGAGGAAAAGGGAATAAGAACGACTCATGAGAGAAGAGAATGACTCATCAGATAAGACGTCTCCGGTGAGTCCCTGATGTCAGGGGTTATGTTACTTCTATATTGGATCAGTGCTGTATTCACTGTAATGTGATGTGACCTGAGCTGGTGTTGAACCCCTATGTGGTCTCTATATGGTGGTGTTGTAGGTTATACCTGAGCTGGTGTCTGACCTCTATGTGGTCTCTATATGGTGGTGTTGTAGTTTATACCTGAGCTGGTGTCTGACCTCTATGTGGTCTCTATATGGTGGTGTTGTAGGTTATACCTGAGCTGGTGTCTGACCTCTATGTGGTCTCTATATGGTGGTGTTGTAGGTTATACCTGAGCTGGTGTCTGTCCATTATGTGGTCTCTATATGGTGGTGTTGTAGGTTATACTTGAGCTGGTGTCTGACCTCTATGTGGTCTCTATATGGTGGTGTTGTAGGGTGTATCTGAGCTGCTGTCTGACCTCTATGTGGTCTCTATGTGGCCGTGTTGAAGGTTATACCTGAGCTGGTGTCTGACCTCTATGTGGTGTCTATATGTTGTAGGTTATATCTGTGCGGGTATAGTGGCAGTGTACACTTGTCCCTGACTGTAAGAGTGAGGGAACACCTGACCCTATGATAGGAGTTACACTTCTACTTTCTTGCTGGTGTTTATTTTAGAAGGTGGTGAGGTGCGTGACCAAGGGAAAAGTGGAGGGACATATTGTATGTGGGTGGAGGGGGATATTGTATGTGGGTGGAGAGGGATATGGATCGAGCTACTTAGCCGTGTGTCTATTATGTGTTAGACTGACAAATGTGTGACTAACTTGCTATTAGACTACCCAATACAGTTCTGTTTTGCACACTGTATTATGTGGTAAAATGGGCGCATTTATGTCCGAGAGGCCGGTAATATTTTCATGTACAGTAGGGTGGGCTCCCCAAGATCAACTCCCCTGTGGGCCCCAGACCCCCCAGTCCGACACTGCAAGTAGATCACTTTAAAAATGGTTTACCTGAGCTATAAATGTCGCTTTGTAGTTAGAAAGCGCTAAACCTATGACCTGCAGTAAAACAGGTTCATAGATTGAGGCGCATTCTACACTACAAATGCGCACACAAAATTTCGCCTGGGCGACAAAAATCATACATGTCGCCCATGGTGTTTATTACTAGGAGGATGCTCTCACAAGAAGAAAGTCTGAAACTACAAGCAGGATATAAACTGAATATCAGAGGGTCTGAAAATGTGTGAAGGAATAAAGCACTAATACTCGTTTACACTAATAGATGTGGAACTCATTTTGACAATGGCCATGGTGTCCATGGCCTTTACTTATTATTATTATTATTATTATTATTATTATTTATTATTATTAGTAGTAGTAGTTAGTAGTAGTAGTAGTAGTAGTAGTAGTAGTAGTAGTATATCTTTAGAGAACAAAAAATTTATTTTACTACCCTCTAAAATATTCCAGTTTTCATAGCTGAGCAGACACTAGTGTTACTTAGAATTTTCTTTGGTTCACTTAACTCTTCTTTGCAGTACAGACTAGGACAGGATAAACTCATGATTAATATATGGGATTGTACTTCCGCATTTGATGGCGAATGTAATAATCTGTGATTTTTCAACTGACTACAATTACAGCTACCATAAAGCAAACACATCATGATGCACTTTCTGCACATCTAAATAATGAAACGAAAATGATATACATGAGACGTCCCCCACATATGATTCAGAATCCCATTAAACATACAATCCAATGTGCAATCTCCTTATAGAGAATCTGTTACTATGTTAATGCTGTCCTATCTGAAAGAGGTGTAAGGTAGTGAATGACAGCAGTGTGTCTGTTTTCTGTCACCACAGGGAACTTTTTTGTTTAACATAGTTTCATAGTTGCAGCACTATCCCAGTTCTGCCAGGCACAGATGTATTCATGACATGCAAAATCCACTCATTCACCACTGAGGGACAGCTCTCTCTCCACTGTGCATATGGAAAAACTGTCAATCAACAGAAGGTGGGCAGAGGAAGCTTCCCATAAATATATCAGACCTTTGCCACACAGTGCTGGCATTACTGCAGCTATTGAACTATTCATCAGAAAGTAGTCCATAGTGACAGATAACAGACACATAGCTAAATCATCATGCCTATCACTACCTCATTTTGCCCTCAGAAAGGGGAGCATGAACTTGGTGACCAATTCTCTTTAACCCATTGAAGTCCAGCCTATTTTGCATCTGAAGAAACAAGAAATTTTCATTTCAGTTTTTACTGTCTCATTTGAAAAGCCATAACTTTTTTCATCAATGTAGCTTATCTTTTTCTTAGCTTTCTGTAGTGATTTTTTGAATAAGAACCCTCTCGGTCAACTACCTTGTTTTCTCATGGTCTTGTCTTGCACCCATGCCCTTTTGAAAAAAAAAATAAAAAAATCTGATAGGATGTTTCATTTAATTGCAGACTTGTTTTAGTAATCCAGGGTCTCCGGAGAGCAGAAAACAACAGTCAGGCCAGATAATACTGTTGCCCTGATGTTTTCATGTTATTTTTAGAGATATTCAAATTATATAGAATTACACAAGTAATTTTCATAATGTATCATGTTTCTTGTCCTAATGTTTAGTACTGTTGTACTGGACAGAGATATTACACCTGCTTTTTAATTTTGTGTAGGATTATAAATAATCCTACAAATCCATATGACATTTTCATATCAAAAGATGGCATTTGTTTGCTATCCAACTGAATTGTAATCCCACAATCATTATCAGTGTTATGGGAGTGTATTCGACATTTTTCCCTCCCATACTCTTCACTGGATGTAGTATATATCAAGACAGCAATCAAAGAAACGAACCAGCTTCAGCAATCGGTGAAATATTTGGATGTGGAGAAAATATATGCAGGTGCAGACCAGGCTTTAAAAAATCATCAAAAATTTATTCATTCTTCTTTAAAATCCAAATACAAACTTGCACATATTGATGAGAGACCCATCTGCTATGATGGTGAGATCTAAATGGAGCTAGACCGCCGACGTGTTTCGGGTCACGTGACCCTTATTCATGGCTGTTGTACGTTTGTTAACTTCTCCATTTTATAGGACCTTTCATACATGACGTCAGTATCTACTAATTAAAAAACACCTGACTTAGCACTTGTGTCTAAAACTCTTATATATGGCTCCACTGTGTCAACCTATCCGCTTTAAGGTTACCTATTCACCGTTTAATAGTGATATTGAATGTCTTGACATATGTTTAACCCCCTCGGTGCTCTAGTATCGAGGTGGAAAATCCACCAAGCCTCTCTGGCTAGGAGTTTCCTATGTAGGTCTCCCCCCTCGTACTGAGCTATATACTTGTTCGATACCTATCACAGTATTACCAAGTCTCTGGAGCATCCATGGGAGCTCGCTTTTCACCTTCCTTAGCCAATAACTACATGTTTTCCTGGGAAGAAAAGTATCTATATAATCCGGAGCAGCCATTTGTCAATTGCATCAAATGGTACTCAAGAAATATAGATGACCTGGTCTTCATATGGCAGGGAGAGGATAATAAAATAAAGGAATTTGTTACATACATTAATAACAATCAGATGGGTTTGAAATTTACTCATGATCACCAAAAAAATGCCCTAAATTATCTTGATGTCACATTGATAGGAGGAGAAGATGGGAAAATTAGAGTTAAGCCATACTATAAACCCTTGCATAGGAATACAATCCTCAGGGCAAATTCCTGTCATCCCAAACACGTAGTAAGGAACATGCCAATAGGAGAGCTTATCAGGGCTAAAAGGAACAGCAGTACAGAAGCAGAATATCAAATACAAAGCACAAACATTTGTTCTAATCTTAGAGATAGGGGATATCCACAATGGTTATTAGATAAAGCAATACGTAAGGTAAATAAAATGGAAAGAAAAAAACTTTTTGTCAAAAAACATAGAGATGAGGCTTTCAAAAAAGATACAATTACTTTTTCCACCAGTTACAGTGTTCAGTTTGACCAAATAGTAAAGATAGTTCAAACACACTTGCCAATTCTATATGTAAATAAATCCATTAAACGGATGCTTCAAAATAACATCAGATTTGTATCAAGAAAGGCTCCTACAATAGGGTCACGTGTTTCACCAAGTTTGTTTAACACATCCAAAAATAAGCCCAATACATGGCTGAATATTAAAGGATTCCATGGATGTGGCCATAAAATATGTAAAATGTGTAGCCATGTAAAAAAATCTACAACATTTACATCTTTCATGAATAACAAATCTTTTCCAATCAAAAATTTTATTAACTGTAACACTAAGTTTGTGATTTACCTCATAAATTGTGAGAGTGCAATATGTGGGGTGTACAACGGGCCCACTGAAGGTCCGCATCAGACGGCATATGTCTGATGCAGATAAATCAGAACAATTTAAATCCTCAGCAGTATCCAAACACTTCCATGAGGTGCACGGAGGAGATCTAAGTACACTTACTGTGATAGGTATCGAACAAGTATATAGCTCAGTACGAGGGGGAGACCTACATAGGAAACTCCTAGCCAGAGAGGCTTGGTGGATTTTCCACCTCGATACTAGAGCACCGAGGGGGTTAAACATACGTCAAGACATTCAATATCACTATTAAACGGTGAATAGGTAACCTTAAAGCGGATAGGTTGACACAGTGGAGCCATATACAAGAGTTTTAGACACAAGTGCTAAGTCAGGTGTTTTTTAATTAGTAGATACTGACGTCATGTATGAAAGGTCCTATAAAATGGAGAAGTTAACAAACGTACAACAGCCATGAGTAAGGGTCACGTGACCCGAAACGCGTCGGCGGTCTAGCTCCATTTAGATCTCACCATCATAGCAGATGGGTCTCTCGTCAATATGTGCAAGTTTGTATTTGGATTTTAAAGAAGAATGAATAAATTTTTGATGATTTTTTAAAGCCTGGTCTGCACCTGCATATATTTTCTCCACATCCAAATATTTCACCGATTGCTGAAGCTGGTTCGTTTCTTTGATTGCTGTCTACATTTGGAAACAAGGGAAGGCACCCTGAACCGAGAGCTCGCAAAGGAAGCCACAGGTGAGCTGCTTTTTCTTGACTTTCTATGCTGATTAGTATATATCAAGGGTATGTGGACACGGTGTAATTGTGGAGCGTATTTTGCCATGTGATTGCGCTGCAATACTCCCAAAATGCACCCCACAATTACCGTAATTCATAGTTCTCATAGAGAGCATCCAGCTGCAGCTGCTCCAGAAGCAGACCTTCACATTAGACGGTCCGCTTCTGACGGTTACCGGCTTTTCCCAGCACCCCTGGTGTGTTGGGTACTGGGGTAATAGTGACACGGGGTTATTGTGAGCCTTAGGCAACAAGAAACACCACTGGCTGACACCAAGTCTGAGTGATAGTACTGAAGAGGCATCTGTCAGACACCTCCACTAAGATTACTGGAATGATTTAAAAAAAAAAAACACACACACAAATTGCACAAAAAAACTTTTATTTAAATAAACACTACCCAACACCATTCCTCTTTAATCATATTATTTGACAAACATGATGCAAGGTTGATCTGACGTAGTCCACCGAATCCAAAGAAGTTAAAATGGGAACCTGCAAATAAACAAACATAACACAGTTATATATAGGCTGGATAGCCTACTCAGCATCCAGGAAAGCTGGTTGTCACCCATTGCTCACAGCTAACACCCAGCTTTGCATGATAGGAATACTGGGTGCTACCTTTGGGAGAAAGAGTGTCACCCAGATTTTCTGGATGCTGAATAGGCTATTGCCATAGGCAATCACCAGAGAGGCGTCAGCTGTGCAAAGTTTTGCGTTGTGCAGTGCCCTGGTGTGGATGGAGTGCCGCTGTGTCGCCAGATAGTGTCAGATGGCACAGAAGTGGTGGTTCAGGGGGGTGACCCTGTGACAGAGCAGGGCTGGTGCTGTATGGGTATAGGCTCTATACCCATAAAGACCCCCCTGGAGACACAGTGGCACTGCATCCACATCAGTATGTTGCACAGCAACATTACCGACAACACACTCCGCACAGCTGCCGAATCTCTGTATGCCGTATGCGACTGCTCCGCTCCATCTCCCTCACCCTCCAATCACAGACGTAGCTTGAAGTTTCTGGGCCCTGGTGCAAATAGTGAAATGGGGCCCCTCAGTTACCATGTGCCATTTACAATGCTGTGGAAGGAGGGCTTTTGGGGCCCCCTCAGGCTGCAGGGCCCGGTAGCGACTGCTACCTCTGGACCCCCTGTAGCTACGCCCCTGCCTCCAATCGTTCCCTGTGTATATAGTAAGTTACTGACATCTCTGTCTGTGGCTCTGTCAGTAACTCACTATATACAGTGAGCGGTCGGAGGGTGAGTGCATTGTATATAATAAATTGCTGACAGCCCTCTCTGTATATAGTAAGAGCTGTTAGTAACTGTATGGTAACTTACTATACAGTTACTGACAGCTCTTACTAGAAACAGAGAGGGCTGTCAGCAACTTGTTATATACAGTGTACTTACTATATACAGTGTGTTTTCTATATACACTGTATGTAGTACGTTACTGACAGCTCTGTCTGCGGCCCCTGCCTGCGACTGCTCTGCTCCGGCTCCCTCACTCTCCAACCGCTCACTGTATATAGTAAGTGACTGATGGCTCTGTCAATAACTTACTATATACACAGTGAGCGAGTGGAGGGAGATGGAGCGGAGCAGTCGCAGGCAGGGGCCGCAGTCAGAGAGGTCAGTAATTACTATATACGGTGTATATAGTAAGCACACTGTATATAGTAAGTACACTTTATATAATAAGTTGCTGACAGTCCTGTCTGTATATACTAAGGGCTATCAGTAACTGTATAGTAATTTACTAACAGCTCTTACTATATACAGAAACAGCTGTCAGTAATGTACTATATACAGTGTGCTTACTATATACACCGTATATAGTAATTTAATGACCTCTCTGACTGCGGCACCTGCCTGCGACTTCTCTTGCTCCCCTCATTCTCCGACCGCTCACTGTGTAAATTGTAAGTTATTGACAGAGCCGTGGCAGAGCTGTCAGTGACTTAAAGGGTTTGTCTCAATATATTGATTCATCTGACCTCAGTCCTGTTTTATTGGTTTCATTTTGAATTCAGGGGCGTGTTTGTTGTCTTCTACTAGGCTGCAGTAGAAGCAAGGTCTGTAAATATAACATACAGTGCGGGAGAGATTGAACAGGTCTGGAGCTATAGTGACCTGAGGAGCTGATGCAGCCCATACAAGAGGGGATATTTAGGAATAGGTAGGACATGGTTAATGGACACATATTGCAAAGTGACTTGTTTTTGCAAAATCTTTAACATAAAAAGCAATCCTTGTAGTGAGACAACCCCTTTAATATTTACACAGTTAGCGGTTGGAGGGTGAGGGGAGCAGACGCAGGAGCTGTCAGGAACCGAGGATGAACGGTCGAAGAGACCGCCGCCCCCCACAGACGCTATTCCAGCGCCGCGTTCATTTACAGAACTCCTGATGCCTGCTGGTGATGGGACGTGGGCTCACCCTTCCGGGGGGCGTGGGGCGCGAGAGTTGGCCCCTATTTGCGGGAACCTCCCGCCCAAATCAGGAGGGTTGGCATGTATGCTCTGTTTATGTCTTCCCCTCTGGGAGCGTGGCTGAGATTAAGGGACCTCTCTACAGACCTTTTGTAACACTGCTCAGGACCGACTGTTCAGGCCTACTCTCTCCAAGGTCCGCTAAGTACATGTGGGGGTCCTCACTCTCTGCCTCTCGATCCAGTGGCCACTGCTCCCTCTCTGTGAGTGGGGTCTCCAGCCAGCCTCCCCTTCTGCTTTTCTGCTTTAATGAACTATGTACATTTCCAGCAGCCTGTTGTAGGTCCACTAAACTCTGCTCTCTCACATCACTGCTGCTTAACTTCTCCCTAAGCTGACAGGCTTAGGCTATGTTCACACGGCTTATACTGGGACGTATCTTACCCCGTATTTTGCGCTGTACTGCGCTAAATACGGGGTGAGATACATCCCAGTCATTACGGTAATCCACAGTGCTCATAGAGAACTATGGATTACGTCTCCTCTCCCTGATCGCACAATATGGCGAGCGGGGAGAGAAGTGACATGTCAATTATTCAGTGTATACGCGTCATGATAATGAATGTCTATGGGGCCAGCGGGCTTCCGGCCCCCCGCCCTGCCCCCGCTCCCTAGCACATGGCGTATTTGCGGCGAAATACGTCCCCGCAATTACATCGTGTGAACATAGCCATACTCCCTCACGGTGTGGGTCCTCCCCATCTGCTCTGTGATTGGCTGCCTAGACTTCACTGTACTCATCTCCCTGGCAACCCAAGCTTTCCCTTCCTAACTGCTAGGCTGTTAACTCTCTCCTTCCAGTGACTGAGCAACTCCATATACTCATATCCCATAGCAACATGCTATCTATTATCCATACAAACATGAATATACATTTGTACCCCCTTACAGCAGCATGAGTTTGCCAATACATTTAAAGTTTCTCAGTCATGCAGTCATTGGTGGATGCATGTTGGTGTGGACTCATCCGCACGTAGGGGATTTTACCCTCATTGTGTGGGGTTGTGTAACTGTAATTCCCAGAAAGCTTCCATGGTCTCTGGGTCTTGCCGCCTTATTTCATTCGTCTCCTATAGGACATTGGAGTACTGCTAGAGATGGGCAAATATCTCAAAAATTCGGTTCGCCGAATTTTCTGATAAAATCCGTTTTATTCCGGATTCAGGACTAATCGTGTTAAAAAACAGCTATTTCCAGGCTTCACAGAGGCTGTAGGGTGCTGTAGAACATTGTGCCATGCTTAAATATGCAGAAGGAGCTTGGTTTGGTCTTCATACAATGTTGTTTTAGTATGAAGCGCAGATGACTGCCGCCGCTATTAGAATCGCTTCACCCTTCAATTCCCTGGGCACTTACGGGGGCAAAACTGACCAAAAAACTAAAGTGGAAATGCAGCCTGATAAAGTCATGGCAGCGCCAGCTGGAAAGAAATGAGCTGAAGGCTAAGATCCTACGATAGCATCAAAGAACACAGAAGTAGGCTACCGGAGCCGCCACAGATCGCAGCACAGTATGGGGACGTCACAGCAGGAGTCACCCTTCGAGACCACAGCATCCGGTGTTATCTACCGGCCATGTGTTGACCACACACTAGGTCATAAAATTTCTCCCAGATGGCATCTGACAACCCCAGCCAAGAGTCGGTGGGTTTGTCACACACAACCCCTAGTTGGCATGGCCCGGGAGCAGGTGAGGGGCTCTCTCCTGTCCTCAACCCACCTCTGTCCCGTTCGCTTCCCAAAGCTAGAGAACTACTATGTGCTGTGGGCAGCAAAGAGATGGCGAAGACATCCGCTGCTTCTTGCAGAAGCAGGCAAATAGGGATGAGGAGAGTTGCAATGGGGGTTATGTTGTGAGTGATCATGCTTTGTACAGCGACACCATTGAGGTGGACGGCGGTGACAGGCAAACACTAATCGATGTAGCCGATTGCACTTGGGAGCCAAGTGAAGCAAGCAAGGTAAGGTGCCCTAGTTAAACAAGGCATACAGTGCTCCCCAAATGGAAAATTCAGCCCGCTACATGCCTCCTTGTGCCCCCTTTTCTCCCTGGGATGAAGTGGCGCCCTACGCGGTCGTCTACCCTCAACTACCCATTGTCCCAGCCCTGGAAGCATTCCGTTTTCTCTACATTAAGTTTTAGGAGACGGGAGGAGAAGAAGGAGGATTTGGATGACAGACAATCTGGGATCTTGGACAGTAGAGAGTTAATGTCTGGGCCAGAGATGTAAAGTTGGGTGTCATCAGCATACTGGTGGTTTTGAAAGCCATGTGATGCTATGAGCTGACCCAGACCAACAGTGTACAAGGGTTCATCATTATCATAGGGAGAAGAGAGCGGCAGCTTGTGTCAGGCAGTGGCGCAGCCCGTAAGTCGGTAGTGTGGTCGGGAGTCAGCAGGGTGTCAGCAGTGCGAGGTTGGGAGCCAAACAGCTATGATTTAGACCACCCACTTTGCAGGTCCCAGAAAGAAGCGGCACAGGAGCTCACCAGGTCAGCAGCAGTAAGAGTCAGTCAGTGCGGAGGTTTGGTGGTAAAATCACCTACTCGGCGGTGTGCCAATTTTTTGACGAGGCGAACATAACTATATGTAGAATCTGTGAGCAGAAAGTAAAGCGTGACCACCAGGGACCTAATGTTGGCACTATGGCCCTGCATCAACATCATGCAGTGTCACCATATGTGTTTCGGATGTGGTGGTCCATCCTGTCCCAACAGCTACAGCACCCAGTGGCACGCCTTCCGTTTCAGGCAGTCAAGGCTTCACCACCTCTGCTGAAGACAACTCCCTGTCTATTACATCATCTACCAGTCCAGAAACTCCTGCTCCTCGGCACTCATGGTGCCAGCAGTCGTTCACCGAGACGATTGACAAGAGACAGTAGTATGTGTCTAGCCATCTCTAAGTGCAGAAGCTGACCGTGCTCCTGTCCAAGTTGGTGGTACTGAAGTCCCTCCCTTTTCAAGTGGTGGACTCTGCACAATTCAAAGAACTAGCCAGGAAACTTGGCATTCACTTCAGCCATTGTAGTGGCTCCCCTGGACCACCGCAAGCGGTTTTAGCGACCACGCCAGGGAGCGGGGTCTAAGTAGGTCCTTGTTTTCACCAGAGACCACCGCAAGGCAGGTTGGACTTTCTGTGGCGGGAGTCCTACCAGGTTGCTACCCCTGGCGCGACTAGCTTGCGGTGGCAGTCGAGGCGCAGTGAGGTACAGAATCGTAAGACAAAACTTGTAGTCAAAGGTAAAGCCAACAGGTCAGGGCGTGGACGGGTAAGTAGACTGGCGCCGGAGCCTGGGCAGCAGGAGAGTGGTCGCAGGCAGCCGCGGCACCCGCGCCGGACCCCCAGCGGGCAGGAGGGCGGCCGCGGGTGGCGACGGCACCAGCGCCGAACCCTATGTGGGCAGGGGGGCGGCCGTGGGAGGCGACGGCACCCACGCCAGCCCCCATGACAGTACCCCCCCCCCCTTTTAGGTCTCCCCCTCTTTTTACGGAATTTGGAGAGGAAGTCAGACGACAGATTGGCCTCAGGTTCCCACGAATGCTCCTCCGGCCTGAACCCGTTCCAGTCAATAAGAAAGAACTGCTTCCCCCTCACTGTTTTCTCCGCTAGTACCTCCTTGATCTCAAAGATGTTATCAGAGTTGGCCACAGGAGAAGGCGAAACAGATCACGGGAGAAGCGGTTCAGCACCCCCGGTTTGGGAGAGAAACATGGAAGGCGTTCGGGATTCGAGAGTAGGAGGCAAGCGGAGTTGTAGGAACCGGGTTCAGTTGCCGCAGAACAACAAAGGGCCCAAATACATAGGGCCTAACTTATAGCTGGGCACCTTGAAACGAATATATTTAGCGGACAACCAAACTCTATCACCCGGCTTAAATAGGGGTGGAGGTCTACGGTACCTGTCAGCCTGGACTTTGGTGCGAGCGGAGGCGCGTAGAAGGGCCTGTCGTGTGACTTGCCAGAGTGCCTTGATGTCACGTACTTGGGCATCCACGGCAGGAACATGGCATGAGGTAGCCAGAAGGAGAGGCGGGGATGTAGCCCAAACACAACAAAAAAGGGAGAGGCTCCAGCGAATTCCGAATCTAGGGAATTATAGGAGAATTCCACCCAGGAGAGGAGATCAGACCAGTTATCTTGACGGGCGGATACAAAATGTCGTATGTAGGTACCTAAAACTTGGTTGATCCTCTCTACCTGCCCATTAGTTTTTAGGGTGGTAGGCAGACGAGAAGTCTAGCTGAACCCGCAAAATGACCACCAAGAGCCTGCCAGAAATTTCGACACAAACTGGACCCCCTATCCGAGACTACATGCAATGGGAGCCCGTTTTAGCCAAAAAAAAGTGGTGAAAGAAGTGTGGGCCAGCTGGGGGGCAGAAGTAACCGGGCAGAGGAACAAGGTGAGCCATCTTTGAGAATTATCGTCACCACCCAAATGACTGTGTTTCCAGAGGAGGCCGGGAGGTCAGTGATAAAGTCCATGGCAACATGGGACCAAGGTCTTTCAGGGACCGGGAGAGGCTGAAGCAGACCCGCAGGTCTGAGACGAGGGACTTTATTATGGACACTGGAGGTTCAAGCCAGGACAAAGTCTCTAACATCTTGAGCGAGGGTGGGCCACCAATAGTAACGAGAGATTAGTTGCAGAGACTTGTGGACTCCAGGATGACCAGCTGTTCGTGAGGAATGTCCCCACTTCGGATTCGAGGCCCGCAAAGGCAGGGTGTAAAGAAAAGGGGCTTCCCCGGAGGTAGGGTGTTGAAGGTTTCCCCGGGGGCCGCCATGAAGAGCATTCTGGAGGACTAATTGCTGCAAACGGCCCCCGCTTAGGCCCCCGTGTCCCAGGATCTAGAGAGGGGCCCTCCCCCCCCCTGAAGGGTTTTTTTAGTGGCCGAAAATGGAAAGGGGGAAATCAAAAGGCGAAACCCAAAAAAAGAAAGACCACTTTGGGTTGTCCAAAGGGTTCAAACGTTGAGCAGACTGGAGGGTTAAGGAAAATTTTTGTGATCGGGGTTTAAGATCTCGGGTCGGATGGCGAGCCCCCCCCCAGCAAGTGCGCATTTCCCTTTTAGGGTTTTAAATTTTGGCCGTTTGTTCGCGTCCGATGTTTTTAGTTTCTTTCGTCTTGGGGTTTAAAGTCTTGGAAAAGAAACCCCCAAGTACGCTTTTTCTCCCTTTGGGGGAAATTTTTGAAGGAAAGGGCAGCGCCCGGGAAACCTTTCTGAGGAAAGGGATCCATTCTAGGGGAAAAAACGGACGCGCAGGTCCCCCGGGGGGGACAGAACCGGAGCCCAAGTGAATTTTGCTTTTGCGAATTTAAAGGCTTCTTGGGTTCTGGAGGCCCCGGTTTTTGGGGGGGAGCATTCTTTTCTAAGGGCCCCTGCGGGGGCCCCGAGCTGGAGAATGCGGTTTCAAACTGGGCTGTAATTTGTTTTGAAACCCCAAAAATGGGGGATGGACCGGGACCCCAAAAGGTCGGGCCCCTGCTAAAAAACCGCTTTTAAGTTAAGAGGGATCCTTGGGCCCCTTTATCCGAGACGATGTTCCCTAGGAAGGGCAAAAAAAAGGGGCGTTCAAAACAAACTTTTAAAGTTTTGGCATATTAAATGGGGTCTACAGAGACCCTTCCTGGCCCCCGGGGACCTTTGGGGGGTTGGGGTCTCAGTTCCCGGGGGGGAGAAGAAAAAAAAATTAAAAATGTCATCCAGATAGACAAAAAACACAGAGTAAGAAGGTTTGCGGAAGTTCTGGAAACCCCGCCCGGGGCGTTTTTTCAGAGGCCAAATTTGGGATGAGAGTATTGGAAAATGGCCAAAACTGGGTATTAAAGGCCGGGCTTCCCTTAGTGCCTTTCACGGGAAAAGAATCCCCGTTGTATTACTTCCGCGCAAAAACCAACTTGGAAAAATTTTTTTCCCCCAGCAAGGTGAAAAAAAACGCCCGAGAAACGAGGGGGGGGTTTCGATTTTTTTTGGTGATTTTTTTAAAAACCCGATAATCGATCAGGGGTGGAGAGTTCCCTCTTTCTTTTTCGACAAAGAAAAAAGCCCCCGCAGGGAAGAAAGGTTGGTATAAAGCCTTTCGGAGGTTCTCCCGGGCATATTCCGACTTTGCCCTTGGTCTCCCGGGGACAGAAAAAAGGGTGCTCTGTTCGGGGGAGTACTACAGGTTTCAGGTCAAAAAGGACAGTTGAAAGCCGGTGGGAGGAAGAGTTTCGGCCTGCTTTGGAAAAAGCGCGGCTAGATTTGGTAAAAAGTGAACAGACCCCGCAGAGGGTTCGTAGGCTTTACAGAGGCGGGGGTGGCGGAAAGTACGGAAAGGGGTCGGAGTGGCACGAGGGGCCCAAAAAGGGTATTCCGCCGTGTTCCCGTTAGGGTCGGAGCTGTCTTAAACCCGGGAGGCCAAAGGATTTTTAGAAGAGGAGGAGGGAAACGAGAAGTTTCAGAGTCTCCTTGTGTGGGCCTATCTGAAGGTGGGGGCGCAGTGCAGAACCGAAAAGTTCCTTTAGGGATTCCCACTGACGGGGGAGAGAACATGGGTTTGCAGAGGGGGGCACGGGAGACGAAATTTGGACACCAGCCGGCCTGCAAAATTTCCAGGGACCCCCCAATCAAAGGAAAAGGGGGTGGTTGAAAGGAGTGTCCGGGAAAATTCACAGATTTCAGGGAAAGGGCAGACGGGGGGAGGCCGCACTGCCCTAGGGGGTGCCTCTCCGGCGAGCCCTAGGTGCGAGAGTTTCCTGGGTGCACGGACGTCCCCAATGAATGGCCAGAAGCCCCCAGTAAAGACGTGCCCCTTTACGGCTGTGAGCGTTTTCCTGGGCAAGTGGGCTCTTCTCCTGCATGGGTTTTGTCCTCGGAACCTTTGGGGAGGAAGGGGAGTCGTTGGAAAACGGGAGCCAAGAGGAGGTGCCCCGGGGTGTTGGGGGGGGGAGCTCTTGTTGTCTCTCGGCAAACCCTAGTCAATTTGGGGGGCCCAAGGAAACAGTTCGTCCAGAGCGGGGGGGGAA
>JAODAL010031450.1:0-48431 GCA_025379985.1 Phyllomedusa bahiana
CTCGGGTCATACAAAAGTCCCAAAGTGGGTGGTCGAGCCCCATAGTGCTCAAACCAAACCATGGAGCTTGCATCGCAATGATTTTTTGTAAACTAAACGAAATATAAAAATTTTTGATGCATACCCGATGCCCAGGGTTGATGAGTTTATTGAGGGGGTTAGGACTCACAAGAGAAACACCGTTAGACCTGCCCAAAGGGCTATTGGCAGGTTCCACCACAAAGGAGGCCGGGGAAATAATGGTTTTTTTTCACCCCAACGGACATTTTCAATATGTCGTCCCCCTCTGGCCTGCTGGGCGCCACCACTTTTCCAGAGGATATGGACCTCATAATGCACCCCCATAGAGAAAAAGGGCGGAAATTTTTGGATGACGGGGTGGTCTTTAGCAGGGATTGGGGGAGTCCCACCTAATCAAATCAAGCCAAACCTAACGCCATAAGAGCAGCAGGTTTAACCCCCAAACCCAACAATGTGCCATAGGGCTAAAAACCCCTACTTGGCATGACATTGGGAGGGGGGCACAATCCCAAAGGGAAAAAAATTGAGGCAATTAATGATTGGCCCAAACCGTTTTCAAAGAAGCATTTTCCCAGCCTTCTTAGGTTTTTCGAGAACATAGGAGGTACTGCCCAAATTTGCCTCCATAGCGCCCCCTTAAAAGGGACCTCACAAAAGGGCCAGTCCACTATGTTCAAGTGGAACCCGAGTCTAACAACTTTAAAAATTAAAAGAGGTATCTCAAAAGCCCTACTCATTGCCCGAACTTCCCGAAGAATTTTTTGGCCCAGGCAGATCTTCGGTTTGGGTTAGACTGTCCCCCACACGGGTTAGGGGAGGAAATATACCTCGGGCAGAAGCTGTCAGCGCGGAGGTATGTAAGGGCAGCCGGAAGTCTGCAAAGGCGGGGGAAACCAAGGCAGTTCCGGCAAGACAAAGTAAAACACAACCACCCAAGGTAAGGACCTTGGGGGGAAAACTAAAAAATTAAATAGGTGAAAAAATAAAGGGAAACCCTTTAAAAAAGAAAAGTTTTTTTAAAAATGGTTTCTTCCGCCATTCCAGGAGGGGCCCTTTAATGGGAGAAGATAGAGAGGTGTGTTTTCCCCCGTTCCATGCAGATTTCCTCTTTTAAGGTCAGCAGGTAGGCTGACTGGGTTCGGTGCAACCCATCTACCCTTTTTTGGGCTGGAGGCGTTTACAAAGGAAAGCCAATTTCTGCTACACCCAAAACCATTTTCAAAGGTTTTAAAATAGGGGAAACAGCTTGTCTGAGTGCCCAGACACAGGATTTTTGTTTTGTTTTACCGTTTTTGCTGTCGTGTTGCCATACGTTTTTTTCTGCACAAAAACTACAGACCAAGCAACCCTTTCACCTTATACTGCTTTCTCAATCCTGAAAAGGGCTTTTGCGGGGATCCGAACTGTGCAACTCCCCACAAAAAAAATTTAGGGCATAATTTTGACATAAAAAGAAATTGTTCTTCAAACAAACTAAGTTCCCAACATTAATAATTCTTTTCACAATAGATCTTATCCATCAATGGCAAATAACTTGTGAGACTGACATCCTCACAGTATAAAATCAGAATACTTACACTTATTTATAGGACTTTAATTATGATTTAGGCTGTGTTTACATGTGGTGAGTTTAACCATGTTTTTCCATTGTGCCTTCACATCTTGATATGCTTGAAAAATGCTCATGGTAAAAGAGCTAGGACTCTGCAGTGCTACCTATTAGATGTGGCGTTCCTCAAGTCACATCTGACTAACTGAGTCTTGCAATATGAAAGGGATTAATATAGCCATGACATCATCAGTGCAGCGTAGAATACTGCCTGGCTAGGATAAAGGCAATATCCCAGATACATGAAAGTTGCTGTGCCAGTTTTCAGGCTTCAGTTCAAACAGAAATAATGGTGTTTAATATATTCCTAAAGAATGAGCACCAAAAAGAATGAATCTGTCTGACAAGACTGACACTTTCGTCTGCGCCACTCTTCAGGGGGCGTGTCTATATCAATTTGTGCGATATGCTCTTATGCCAAAAAGTGTAGCAGTTCATGCTTTGCTATTCATGCCATTTTCAAAGACTTTTTTGGAACATGGACATTTTGTCTAATGGTGTGACACATGTAGAAAGTGCCGTGAGACACTTTCAAACATAAGCATTAACTCAACTTTGGAGCAGCACTACCTAAGACAATACCACAATAACACTTTTCATATATCTGAGTCAATGGGTGTGTCTCAAAAGGGGTAATTCAAAAAATCACAGTAATCTGCCACATTCAAACTTGTAACGAATCTTTTTAAGTATTGCCCAGGTGTAGCCTCAATCAAGGAACCTCCTTATCTTCCCCTTTCAGCTCACGAACAAACCATACTTGAGGCATATATTTCAATGCGAAAAATAACGTTTACTAGTGCATATTGACGTATACTGTATAACTTTTAGACATTACAGTCCGGATACAATCTCTAATCGTATAATCAATAAGATTAATGGGCAATACTTAGCTGTTTCAGCTTAATGATAAATCATAGCAAGTCCAGCCTCAAGTATGGTTTGTTCGTGAGTCAAAAGGGGTAATGTTTCAAATTAGCAAGAGGCACCATACCTGTGTGTGGAGTCTTATTTGTCTTGATCGCTCCATTGAAATCAAAAACATCAAAAACTGCAAAATATTTAATTGTGTGTTTTGTGTGTGTGTGTGTATATATATGTATATATATATATATATTGTAGCGCCTCACTCATGCTTGGACGCCATTTTGGCCACGCTTGGCTAATGGGATCGCCGTCTTTCATAAGCGGATGGTACTGACAACGTCTTCTTCCTTAAATCAGCCTGTATTTTATTATGGCACAGGTTGATAACACAGCACAAACATTTATACAGAGCAAACAAAACCCTAGGCCGGCTGGCCACTAGCTAAACCAATAGCTATCGTGGCCTGGACCTAGCGTCCAGCCCCACAATGAAACACTGTACCACCAGTCACCGCTGGTTCAGGCTTCCTCCAGCCTGGGGGGTAAGAAGAGCCTTCCTTACTTGCTCCCTTGCTGCTCCAACTGCAGGTAGCAGGTCACACCCCACCTCCCCGACCCACTTGAAAGACAGGCTTTTTATAGCCATCCCGGGTCTGGCCCAAACTCCGACTGGAACCTGGAGACCTGGGACCGGGAACAGCCACCCACCCATCTGCAGCTGTTTCCGGGGAAGCCAACCCATAATGGCTGGATATCAGCCATGCATATACAGCTGTCAGCAGCCTAGTGTTGTTGCAGATAAAATTGGCTCCCCCCCACCAAGCCCAGGCTCTTGGGGCCGTCTCTACCAGGACGACTCCACCTAGTGGCAGAGACAGGCAACTACCTGTAGTCACTTTGCCCACACACCCCTCCCTCTGATAAACCCTAGGGCTTCTCACATTACCCAGGCTCCCTCCGGGGTCAAAGCTCCTATTTTGGGGCAACGTCTTCCCTGCAACCTCAGGGGCAGAGATGATATTGGTCACATACCTAGCTGTGGGCTCATCCCATGCATGTTCTGCAACAAGGATGTCATCACCCATAGCTCACATGCTGACATTCACAGGGTTAGTACTGACAACCCCATTACCAGCACTATCAGACCGTTTAGGCGCTTACACACCCAGACTACGTTGGCTGGGGGCCCCAGGGCAAAGTTTTCCCTTTCTTAGGTCTAGCATGAGGCAGGGGCCCCTGGTTGGTCTCAGCAACCGCCATAGTGTCCCCAGAAACTGTAATGACAGCACGCCTGTCAGCGTCGCTATTCATCCTGGCCCCTAGGGGCGCACCTGAGCCAAAACCTGCTACCTATTTGTCTGCAGGATCATAATGGGTCCCAAACGTCTCTTCATCACCAGGCCTCTGGTCCTCACTGACCATCTCCTGTCTCTTAGGGTCAGATACAGCCTCAAATTTCTCTGGACCCTGAAGCTCTGTCTCTTGGCTACCGGCTGTTACCTGGTTTTTACCCGGGGAAATCTGGTCTACCTCACTGACCACCTCAGCGATGATACCCTCCAGTGCAGTCGGACCAACTGTGGCATAATGTGCCTCTGTGACACCCTTAACCTGTAGGTTAACAATAACATCAACATTAAAGACAGTTGCAACATCAAGGGAAGCCCTGAAGATTACCTCTGCCTCTTTATCAGGTGAGTTCCTGATGTTTAAGGACTTGCTCGTCCCTCCATACCCCTGACTCCCTCACACAGGAAGATCACATTCACGGTCTTTTCCCTCCTTTCATGCACTACCCTTGCTTGACTCAGGGGTCACTGACAGGCATCTGATCTATCAAACCCTCCCCGGTGTCCCGACCTGTGGTGTCCATCTCAGAAAGCTTAAAGTTTTACCCACAGGGTCCATTAAACCCTGCATATTCTGCCATACAGGCCTCCCCACAATCAGCAGGCAATTTTACTAATATCTGAGTCATCATTTACAAACTCTGTAGACAATTTGTCGGCCACCATGACATTACCTGGCACCCCCCAGTGTCAGAGGACACCTTCTCCTGTGCACACTTCTCACTGGCGCTTTCTAGCAGCAGACACTCTGTATCAATGGGTGGAGATGTTTCCCTCACATCCCCTATACCCATCTCTAAGGTAGAACTCTCGGCTTCTACCTGGGATACTCCTATATCTTGCTCCACATAAAATTCACACAATGAGATGGAGGCAGACACCTTTATAACTGGGACATCAGTAATAACCACCCGACTTCTATCTTTATAGTTCTCCCCCTCATACACCACTCTGGCCGTGTTCACATTAGGCAACTCAGTCACCTTTTTACCCTCTGCAGGTTCAGCGGACACTTTGCTGTAAATGACATCCATCGGCTGTTCGCCCCAAACCACAGGACATAATACCTCTGAGATACTGTTAATATGATTCTCCATCACCTGTAAGGAAAATGTATCAGCTGCCTCAGAACCAAGCACCTCTTTACCATCTGGGGATTTAAAAACCCGCTCACCTGCCTCTCACTAGGGGTTAAGCCTACACCCAGCTCTGTGGGGTCTAGCAGCTCACTCCTATCACTGCAGTCTTCGTGACCCTGGCAGAAAAAGTTACTGGCAATACAGCAACCATTGAGGCAAGTGAAATCCGTAGGACTACAGATCTCAGCACACATTTTCTCTACACAGGTATCTGAGGTCTCATTCAGGCAGGCATACATCTTACCAGTGTCCAGACACACCCTCATTAAATTAGTCTCCTCACACATTGCAGGAGTGCAGACATCCTCAGGACTTCCAGGCTGCACACCGAAACATGAAAGCTCCTCTCTGGGCCCAACAACAGTCACACAGAACTGGTGGCCATCAATCCCTGGGCCCGCATTACCTGCGACTCGCAGGCTCCAATCAGGTACACACAGTGTGCTGGGGTCACTGGCAGACACACTCACCAGCTGGACTCCAGACACTTCACACAGAACTTCAGGACACGCACACTCAGCAGAAGGTTCAGGAGATACCATGTTGCTAGGGGCAACCACATTAACTCCTCCTGAGCCTGTAGTGTTAACCCCTGTCTCCATATTGTCATGTACCCCAGAACACAAATTCTCTGCTATACTCCTAGCACTATTAGCCAGGACCTCTATGGCTACACTTGAGCTAGACTGGTCTATAGCTGGAGCTGGTATTTCTGCAGAAGCTAATTCAGACTCTGCGGCTACTGCACACCTAGCCGCTTGTTCACACCTAGCATATTTCTCAGGCATGAATGTAGTTACGGGGGTTTCTGTGAACAAGTCCACATGCAACATATCAAGTCCATCCGACTTTGTAACTCCAGGTTTAATAGTCCCACTGCTCACAAAACTCTTCTCCTGTCCAGGCTGCACATCCGGACACATGTTTAACCCATCCTGGTTACTGCTCAAAAAATCAGACCCCAATGTCTTAGGGATTTTCATAGGCAAGACATCAGGCCTGTCCCTTTCCGGCAGTGGCACAGCGCACTCAGGGGGTCCTTCCCAGAAGTAACCATATACTTTGGCCTTTGCCGTCCCCCACAACTGCCAGAAATATGGGAAGCTTCTGCCGAGAATTATCTCCACCTGGAGCTCCTCGCACACCTCAAGCCCATAACTGACAGTCCCAAAACCCGTCTCAAAATATATGGCAACAGTCTTACCGGTTTCTGGTCAGGTCTTCATGAAGGGTATAATGTCCGGTTGCACGCTGGAGATCGTTTGGCGACAGTCCAAGTCAACCAATAGTGAGATGCCCCCCACTCGTACCTCCAGGGTTCTTACTGGCAGCTCCTCCTGTGGGACAATAGCAGCCCCCTGCTTCTGTAGCGACGGGTTGCTCCTGGTAACATCCATACCCCGGCCTCTTAAGGATTTGGCTTGGCCCCGACTGTGCATATCATTTATCGGGACCTCAGTAGCGGCTCTCTGTCGTGGAGGCTGGTTGTCCTCGGTAACTACCGTATCCCTGCACCTCGGCCGCCCTGTCTTTTCCAGAGACCACCCCTGCTGGTGATGGATAGGCAACTTTATCTTCTTTTTGGAAGACCGCCCTGGCCTTGTAGCCCCAGCCTTCTGTACCGACCCTTTGGGGGGCTGTTGAGCCTTCCTTTCCTTTATAGCTGTGGTATGAGAAACGATGGCCGCGGCACAGGCCTGATGCTGCGGGGAATTGAAGGGCAGTTAGGCCATATCTTCCTTCAGAAGGGCAATGGCCCGCTCAAAATACTTTATCAGCTCTCCCATGGCAAGGGAGAGAAAACCCTGGCAGCGACACAGTCTCTTCACTGGGGCGCGTCCCCTTCTCTCTCGAGACGGTTGCTCCAGGCAATGGACAAAGTCTCTTGCTCCACTGCAAACAACGTCAAACTGCTGGCCCTTTAAATTTTTGCCTGCCGCAGTCCCATGCACTTTCGCACGTGCCACGTATAATGTGCCAACCAGGTCTAGTCAGTGCCAATTATGCCCGCATCCTCCACCATATGTAGCGCCTCACTCATGCTTGGACGCCATTTTGGCCCCGCTTGGCTCATGGGATCGCTGTCTTTCGTAAGCGGATGGCACTGACAACGTCTTCTTCCTTAAATCAGCCTGTATTTTTATTATGGCACAGGTTGATAACACAGCACAAACATTTATACAGAGCAAACAAAACCCTAGGCTAAACCAATAGCTTCCCTAGCTATCGTGGCCTGGACCTAGCGTCCAACCCCACAATGAAACACTGTACCACCAGTCACCGCTGGTTCAGGCATCCTCCAGCCTGGGGGGTAAGAAGAGCCTTCCTTACTTGCTCCCTTGCTGCTCCATCTGCTGGTAGCCGGCCCCCCCCTCCCCCCCCCCCCCCCGATCACTTGATGAGACAGGCTTTTTATCGCCATCCCGGGTCTGGCCCACACTCCTACCTGGAACCTGGAGACCTGGGAAGTGGGAACAGCCACCCACTCATCTGCAGCTGATCCGGGGAAGCCAACCCGTAATGGCTGGATATCAGCCATGCTATATACAGCTGTCAGCAGCCTAGTGTTGCTGACAGATAACAATTGGCTCCCCCCACCAAGCCCAGGCTCTTGGTGGCACATCTCTACCAGGACGACTCCACCTAGTGGCATAGACAGGCAACTACCTGTAGTCACTTTGCCACAATATATATATATATATATATATATATATATATATATATATATATATATAATATATATAAATATATAATACACTCACCGGCCACTTTATTAGGTACACCATGCTAGTAACGGGTTGGACCCCCTTTTGCCTTCAGAACTGCCTCAATTCTTCGTGGCATAGATTCCACAAGGTGTTGCAACGATGCTCAATTGGTACCAAGGGGCCCAAAGAGCCAAGAAAATATTCCCCACACCATGACACCACCACCACCAGCCTGAACCGTTGATACAAGGCAGGATGGATCCATGCTTTCATGTTGTTGACGCCAAATTCTGACCCTACCATCCGAATGTCGCAGCAGAAATCGAGACTCATCGACCAGGCAACGTTTTTTCCAATCTTCTACTGTCCAATTTCGATGAGCTTGGCAAATTGGAGCCTCAGTTTCCTGTTCTGTAGCTGAAAGGAGTGGCACCCGGTGTGGTCTTCTGCTGCTGTAGCCCATCTGCCTCAAAGTTCGCCGTACTGTGCGTTCAGAGATGCTCTTCTGCCTACCTTGGTTGTAACGGGTGGCTATTTGAGTCACTGTTGCCTTTCTATCAGCTCGAACCAGTCTGCCCATTCTCCTTTGACCTCTGTCATCAACAAGGCATTTCCGCCCACAGACTGCCGCTCACTGGATGTTTTTTCTTTTTCGGACCAATCTCTGTAAACCATATAGATGGTTGTGCGTGAAAATCCCAGCAGATCAGCAGTTTCAGAAATACTCATACCAGCCCTTCTGGCACCAACAACCATCCACGTTCAAAGCACTCAAATCACCTTTCTTCCCCATACTGATGCTCGGTTTGAACTGCAGGAGATTGTCTTGACCATGTCTACATGCCTAAATGCACTGAGTTGCCGCCATGTGATTGGCTGATTAGAAATTAAGTGTTAACGAGCAGTTGGACAGGTGTACCTAATAAAGTGGCCGGTGAGTGTATATACACATAAACAAATAAAGAAAAAAAAGCAGAATCGGGTTCCAAAAACCCCAATAAAAGCACAGCCAAAAAATGCATGGACGTAATTGCGGCAATTGAAACATAAAAAATACTGCGAGAGTGCAACGAATTTTCACAGTATTTACACTTGTTTTTATGATACGCTGCACGAACATGCAACTCAATGATGAATGTGTACTATATGTAACTATATGTACTATATATAACAATATGGTATATGGTAACAACAAAAATCAGGTTCATAGTGGAACGAAGATCTCTATGATCATTGGTCTTAGACTGGACTTTCACTCTTGCTCTTTGTTCAATTCTACTCTTAAAGAGGTTTTCTCACCAAAGCCAGCTTAAGACTCTCACTTCCTGGTCAGGCTGAGGGTGGGTCTATAGCAGTGATATCAGCTCTGTTGTTCCTAGCTAAGAGGTTTATAAAATGTACTATACAAGGCTACAAGGCTCTAAATAGTGAAAGTTTCTCATTTATTTAGGTAAATAAACTCTATTGCTAGAGATAAGACTCTGCACGGATGGACTGACAGCAACATGGAGCAATGAGAGATAAGAGAGCAGGGCAAGATGTTCAGTAACCAAAGAAACTTGTGTCCTCTAAAAAGAGATAATGGGCAACATGTCCCATTAGGGCTTCGCCCCTTTTTTTGGTATATTTTGTGCCAAAGAACTGTTGACACCTTATTCTCTATATAAATGAACTGTAGTACACCAAAACTAGGCACATTATACGCCAGACGTGACACATTTGAATGTACCTAAAGTAGGAGCATCAAAGATGCTAGCAATGATATGCTATGTACCTACATTTTGCTATGCACCTTGATTAGGCAAATCAATTATACCATGCAATGTATACTAGACGCCAGATTTTTGACAGGTTCATTCATTCAGGCGCACTATACACTTATTTAATGCGTCTTAAAACTGGCCTGGCGCCGCCTCTTTTCTGACATGTTGCCTAAAATCTTCCTTATCTTCTGAACAAAACAAAATCAACAAAGCAATGTATTTGGTAATTGTTTTCATTTACCTTTCCCTACATGTTAAAATCTAATCATTTCAGTAAGAAAACCCATTTAAGTGTTTCAAATGGTAGGATTTTAACATAACTTACACTCATATTACAATGCGTAAGCTCTTTATGTGCAAAGTGTGTGAACACATTTTACAATAACAAGAGCAGACCAGGGGCTAACTTAATATGATTATTTATATAATATGTATATATATAGCACAGCAGTTGTAAACCGGATTAGGCTGTACTAGATATAATTTACAACTGAAGCTGTCTAGGATAGATTGTGATGGTATTTATGTATGTACATATTAATAACTACTGGGACGCCAATTTAGATAAAACAAAAGGCAGTTCAGCAGTGTTCTAGTTGGTACTACAGCTGTTCAGCTGTACATTTCATTATAAACACTGTAGTATTATAGGTTGAATTTGATGGACTTTTTTCTTCTCAACCAACAGAAGTGATTTTTCAGAAGTTCCCTTGAGTACCAAAAAAAAAGAATCAGTAACTTGTCATTTGTAGGCCCTTAGAGCAGGTGCAATGAGGGAACTTTAGTGATTATATTTAATCAGCTATCGTATTTGTAATCCAGCATAATATAGGAAATAAGCAACAGTCAGTTATAAAACTGTATTGTATCCAAATTTTTTATTATATTTTTTATATTTTCTTATGTTGGGTTGATTTTGAGTCTTTAAAGTTTTCCACAGGGTCTTGCATTATGATATCTTCACTTTAAAGAGGCAGCTTACAATTTGACAGCTCACTGTACTTATTAAGGTTCACTCCATATCTGTGTAGTCATTATGTTGTAGTCTTCATCATAAGCGGAAACCAAAATGAAATGTGAATTTAGCCTTACTTCAAATATTTAGTTATAACAAAACAACAATAACACATTGATTGAAGAAATATTAAGTTTATTGCACTATTTAGCTTACAACTTTAGGTCATTGCTGCCAAGAGATGCAAAACAGCTGTCCAAGTATTCATCAGTCACTTCTTCTAACCGTTCTGGTTTCCATTTTGGATTCTGATCTTTGTCAATCAGCACTGTTAAGTTAAACACAGGAAACACAAGTTATTTAGTTACAATATTGTGAAAATATGTGTTATATGTAATGTCTTAAAATTCTCACAAAACATTACAACCCAGAATGCTTCTGTCTTTACTAAAACAGCTTAATTGTTTATACTGATATAGCCACTACATCATCTTTTTTAATAGAAACAGATTGTACCAACTGTGTAAAGCAGCTGCATAGACTCAACAGCTACAAAATGGCAAGAAATATATAATTTTGAAAGTTTTTTTTCCTTTCATATTTAGGAAGCAAATTTACAATAAAAAAAATTCAGCACATAGGTGTACATAACTTTTATGTCTACACAGCAAAGTGAAATTGGCGTCCAAATCTGACTGCATTTTCACATTGCTTGATTGCTCCGCACCACCGTTTCTTTAACATTTTGGTGACACATTGTGCTTTAAGTTATTAAGAAATTTGGTCCATGTAATCCTTGTTTAATTGTGAAAAATATCAAAATTTTGTGAAAATTTGCCATTTTCAAAATTTCTACGTGTAAGACCGATAGTTATTCCACTCAAAATAGTTTATAGCTAGCATCTGCCATATGTCTACTGTAGGTTGGCATCATTTTCTAAAGGTCTTTTATTATGACATTAGGGGGGCTTAGAAATTTAGTAGTAATTTTTCATATTTTTAAGAAATTTTGCAACAAAGATTTGTTTAGCAACCAGTCCAGTTCTGACCAGGCTTTGAGGAGCCTGTATATTAGATACCCCTATAAATTACTCCATATAAGAAACTACACCCCTTAAAGTATTTAAAACCGTGTTTAAGAAGTTTATTAACACATTAGGTAATTCACAGACATTAAAGCAATGTGGAGGTGAAATTTTAAAATATCACTTTTATTTTGCAGATTTAAAATTGTATCCATTATTCACTGTAACACTGTAGATGTGACCAGAGAAATGCAACTTAATATTGATTCCCCAGATTCTGCCATTTTTAGAGACATCCCATATGTGGCTCTAATGTGCTATTTGGCTCAACCACAAGTCCCAGAATAGGAGGAGCATCTACCAGACTATTGGTTCTCATTTTCAATACGATTTTTTTAGGCTCCATTCCAGGTTTGCAGACACCCTA
This sequence comes from Phyllomedusa bahiana, assembly GCA_025379985.1. Taxonomy (NCBI): domain Eukaryota; kingdom Metazoa; phylum Chordata; class Amphibia; order Anura; family Hylidae; genus Phyllomedusa; species Phyllomedusa bahiana. The sequence goes on from JAODAL010031450.1 coordinate 11,864, forward strand.
AGGTGCTAAAACTTAATAAATACCCTTAAAAAGAACTAATATTGGAAACTACACCAGAGAGCAGGGTTGCAGTAAGAGTATATCCACCCCACAGGTGTTAGACCAATTTTGTTATCATTAGGCGGTGAAAATGAAAAACATTTTTTCCAACAATCAGCAATTTTAGGTGAAAATGTTTAATTGTTACAAGGGATCCTGTAAAAAAATTTTGTTATGCAATTTATTCCAAGTTCGGCAATAACCTACATATGGGGTGTAAACTACTGTTTGGGCGCATGACAGGGCGTTTGAAGGAGGGAGCGCTATTTGGCTTTCGGAATGCACATTTTGGTGGGTGCCATACTGCATTTGCAAAGCCCCTAAAGTACCAGAACAGGTGAAACCTTCCAGAAGTCACCCCATTTTGGATTCAACACCCCTCATGGATCTCATGTAGGTGTGTATTGTGCATTGGAGCAGAGCAGCCATTACATCTATCACTGTGAGAGGAGCACAGCAGGTATAAGAGCTATCAATGTGAGAGGAGCAGAGCAGCCATTACAGCTTTCACTGTGAGAGGAATAGAGCAGCCATTGCAGCTATCACTGTGAGAGAACCACAGCAACCATTACAGCTATCACTAGAAGAAGCACATGCAAGCTGTTTCACATTACTCAGAGGGGAGTATGCAAAGAGAGTGGAGGACAGTCAATCACAGCACGAGGGAGGGGTGGTGCATATGGGGCGTGGCCAACCAGGACTTTGCACTAAATGCAGGCAGCCAATCACACAAAAGGGGCGTGGCCCGACCCCAGGCTGCAGTTTTAAGTGTAGAACACACAAATTAGCTAATAGCTAGAAAGACAAAGATTTTTGTATTTATCAATAAAAACTATTAAGGCAAAAAATGGCTCACATGCATCAGGGTAAAAAAGGTGAGGGATACTAATTTGTGTATAAAGAAAATTGGGGAAATTACAGTCTATAAGTCATAACTCACAAGAATGAATTATCAGTCTAGAGTAGCGCCGTAGAGTGTCGTCAATGGTATATCAAATTAGTCCATTAAACCCTTACCAACATTTGACGTACCCATACGTCAAGGTCGGATAGGGGTTCCCGTAAACTGACGTATGGGTACGTCATGGCGATCTTGCGAGCTCAGAAGCGGAGCTCGCAAGATCGCGGCATGGGACCAGCGGTATATTACCGCTGGCATGCCGCATCCCCTGCGGCTGGAGTGAGCTCCGGCCACGGGTGATTAACCTTTCATTATTGCGACCGATTATGGTCGCGATAATGAAGCTGCAGGCAGGAGGAGTTAGCCCCTCCTGTCTGCAACCGGCGCAGTAACGATGCTCCGCGCTGTTACTGGTCCGCTCACCCGACAGCCCAGACGCTTTCTGAAAGCATTCGGGTTATCCGGTGACGTCACCATGTCCACAATGCATTGTGGGCATGGTGACTGACAGTCACCATGGCGACCAGTACACAGCAGTAATGCTGTGTACAGGTCTCCATTGTATGAGTGATTTGAATATCGCTCATACAGTTCCCCTTTGTAAAAAAGTAAAACACAAACACGAGAAATACAATAAAGACATGTACACCGCCCTTTTCCCCTTTACAAACGCCAATCGCCCCAAAAAAGATCAAAAACAAATAAAGTACCCATATTTGGTATAGCCGCGTGAGTAACGACCCACCCTTTAAATATGTCATGTTAATTAACCCGTACGGTGAACGGCGTAAAAAAAACAACAAAAAATTCACAAGAAAATCCGATTTTTGGTTCATATCCCGCAACCACATAAAATGGAATAAAAAGTTATGCAAAAAAACTCAATATAAACCACCAAAGTGGTGCAAATTAAAATGTCCGATCATCCCGCAAAAAACAAAGTCCTTACTCAGCTTTCTATACGGAAAAATAAAACAGTTATGGCAAATCAGAAGAGAGTGATGCATAAATATTGTTTACACAATAAAAACACTTAAAAAAAAAACTAAAGCATAAAAAACTGTATAAATTAAGTATCGCCGTAATCGTCTCGACCCACAGAGTAAAACTGGCTTGTCATGTATATTGCACTGTGAGCGCTGTTAAAAGTAAAAATAAAAAATACACTACTGGGATTGCGGTATTTTCTTCACCTTGCCTTCCAAAAAACTGATTTAAAAACGATTGAAAAGCCTTTTTCCCAAAAAAATGATACCAATAAAGACGTCAAATCCTCACGCAAAAAATCAAGCCCCTACACAGCTCTGTAAACAGAAAAATAAAAAAAGTTAAGGGTCTCAGACTATGGGGATCAAAAACGTGTTTTTTCTTTTTGAAAAAAAGTGATTTTTATGTATACACAGCAGTAACAATTTAAAAATATATACAAATTGTGTTTCGCTGTAATCGTGTCGACCTTCTGAGTCAAGCTGACATGTCATTTATACCACACGGCAACTGCTGTAAAAAATAGAAATAAAAAACACAACCAGGATTGCTGTATTTTGTTCACCCTGCAAAAAACAAGCCCATAATCAGTCTCCATATACAGAAAAAATAAAAAGTTAATGGCAGTCAGAATAGGACACCATAAAAACGCAAATTTCTTATTGTTAAAAGTAATAAAACATAAAAAATTATAAAAAAATGTATATACATTGCCAATTGAACCTGAACACCATGAGTATCACATCGAGTGTCTTTTAGTTCCCATACACAGTCGTAGACACTACGACCAGCGTAAAACTACATAGAGTCACATTTCTCTTGGCTAGCAAACACCTCTGAGCTGTGCATCTGCACTTGCTCCCCCCTGCCCAGCTAAATCACACTAAACGTTTGATATATTCTCACACTGTGACGCCCACGCAGCCAAAAACAATGAATTGGAGCTCTTTATAATCCTTAGAGCAAGCGTGTTTATTCCATTAAATTCTCAGACGAAACAGGTAGCTGACCCTGGAGCATGACTTTGATCTCTCTCCTTGATAGCGATGGATGTTGCAATTTCACTCTAGATACTGCGGGAACACAACTTCGCGATTGCGAGGACAGTCTTTATTCACTCTATGTTCACGTCTAGCGATGCTACTATCTGGGGATCAGTCAGCTCTCTACTCCGACATGTGAAGTCTAATGGCTCGCAGCACCAAACATTCTGCGTTTCTTCCACAAAAAGCGCCTAAAATAGACGCTCACCTTGCTACACTATTACTCTCGTGGACCCCTAGTCAATAAATGCGTCGCGCCGCAAACAGCTATTCTCTAACAGCCTGCATATGACAGGGCGTCATCTGCCTGAACTTTGACGCTACAGATTAGCACTCTAACACAATTGTGCGAGTGAGTACATATTTCGTCACAAGGGCACACTCTGCATGGTAACCATTATTACATTATTATCAGCTAAAATATACACGTTGATTGAGAATATAACACTCATATTTTCTTCTCTACGAGCGTATCTGAGCACTAATAGAGAGAGCAGGATATGTAATGGGCGATCCTGGGCCTCGCGCTCTCACTCAACCTGCAAGTGTTGCTATGGGGAGTATTATTGAAGTATATTTTATGACTCTCCTTTATATATAATCTATGGCAAACCTCTTAGTGGCCCTAATAATATCATTACAACGACTTCGAGTAATGAAACATGAGACTTCCCCAGGTCAGCGAGATTACGGTTGCTCCTCCTATTTCTGGATGCCTTGTAGATGACTGAACGCCAAATAAGCTGCACTATGGACATGTATTCGCTCAGCTTACTCACTATAGATGGTTTCACCCAATGCGAGCACAAAACAAGGCAGCATCTCTGGCTAATTGCAGTTATGAATATCAACGCACAAGTTCTAACTCTTATGGTCTACCCATTAGCTCCGTAGTGAGGGATGCACACAATGTCAAAGTTCAAGATCTTATAATGAGAGAGTTAGTTTCATCTGATCGCATCTAAAGTCTCTAATAGCTACTTTTTCTGTTGTTTCGACTAGATTCATAATAAAGTCTGCATTGATACATTTAATGATGTTATATCTGATTGATTTGGATAGACATGTTATTAAAGTTTGAGCTTGTGTGTTTTTTAGTTATGGGTGATTGGGTATGAGATGGGGAAATTTATGGGGGTATGTAGCTGTAACAGACAAATAAAAGCCTCGCAGAAATGCGAATGGTCCCTAATAAAAAATCTATTTGCAAATGTTCTTGAAATATGTGAAAAATTTACTACTAAATTTCATAAGGTATTCTCCAGCTTACTCTTCTGGTCTATATCAATTTCTCACAGAACAGAAAAATGCAAACAAATGCAGTGTCGGCGAGACAGCGTATATAACCACATCATCTGTGAATCCTTAGGCCATTAATCGGCACAAAGTCATATACACCCATCTATAGAACCATACTGACTAAATACAGACAGAACACACACACACACGAGGAGGGTTGTTAGTGAGGTATGTAATGATGTATGTGGGTAGTTTGTTTTGTGGTATATTTGGGTGGATTTGGGGGGATTGTGTGTGGGATATTTGTGTATTGGTTGGTGGGTTAGTTATGTATGATATTGGAATATGGTGGTTTTGAGGGAGTTAGTTTTTAGAAGGGGGGTGAAATGGGGTATTAACGTAGAGTTGTATGCGTGCCGAGCGTGGCGACGATGGGGAGAGACACACTCACTCAGTCTGTAGGATGGGAGTCTTGGTAAGAGATATGTGTGGGGATAGACAGGTGGGGATGGGGAGTAGTGAGTATGCCTGCAGGAGGAGTGTGTTAAGTTGTGGGACATATATATTGATATATACAAGGAAACATTTTGTGGTGATGTGTTTTTAGTGGTAGAGTTGTCATACTAGTGTGAGTATGGGTGTAATTAGCGGTGATTATTGGGGTGTATCATCATATCATATGTATTTGGAGGGGGTGGCAGGTGAGAGGTGTGATAGAGGTGGTGTCGTGGGGTTACTTACGATAATGAACACGAGTATGTGATGGGTACATTTTATAGGCAATGTTATAAGGAGAAGTAGGGGGCTACAGGGGTTAGTCTGGGGTCGAGATAGGTTCACATAGATGACGAAGGAGTGATTGGATATTAGGGTGGGACATAGAGTGAGAAGAAGTGTACTGGGGTAAAGGTGGGAGAGAGGTAGGAGTGGACATAATTGTATATGGGGGATGACGGAGGTCTCAGGTGAGTGATCTGAGTGGATGGGTGACTAGGATGCATAGGGGGACAAGTTGAGATATATTGCAGTGAATTGTATGATAAGTAGGGACTTGTCACTTGGTTGAGATGGGAGCGATTGTTAGGTGGGTGTGTGGCATTGGTGGACGGAAGAGTATCACTATGGTGTTTGGGGGGGGTGTTGTGGATGTGGAATGGGGGTTTGTTGGTGGGGTGGGGATTTTGGGGGGATGTGGTTTGTTTTGGAATTGGGTATTGTAGAGTGGTGGGGTGTTTGGGTGGTTGGTGGTTGGGGGGGTGTTGGATGTGTTGTGTGTGTGATTTTGGTGTTTGGGATGTGTGGGAAGGTGATGGGGGGTTGAGGTTGTGTGTTGGTTGGGGTTGTTGTTGGGGGTTTATTGTATTTGTTTTTTGTTGATTTATTTTGATGTTGTTGGATTGTTGTTTTTTTGTTGGTGTGTTTTAGGGTTTTTTATGAGTTTGTTTATGTGTTTGTGTGGTAGGATAATTGTGATGAGAGGGGGGTGTGTGTGGGAGGTTTTTGAAATGATGAGATGTGATAAAGGTTGAATAGAATGGGATGTTTTTAGTGGGTGAATTTATGTTGTGAAGGGGTATATTTGGTGAGGATATGGATATGTGGAGGGTTAGGGGTTTTATTTTCATATAGTTTGTTATGGTTTAAGATTAATAAAGTATAGTGTAATGTTATAGTTTTGTTGGTAATAGGTTTGTTTTTATTTTTCTGTAAGGTTAATAAAAATAAAATGAATAAAAAATGTGTTGTATTTGTTTAAAATATTTTAAATATTATAGTGATGTTAAGAATGCTGTAATGGTATTGGTTATGTGTTGAAATATTTTAAAAATGATGTATTATTGATTTTTTTATAATGATTAAAGTAGTTATAAAAACAATGTTTAATTAGGGATGAAAAAAGCTTTGTGTATTTGAGTTTAGTATTTTTTAAATAACAAGTTGAACAGTAAAGTATCCTTGTTTCCTGGGATGTTAACAGTCTTTACACACCCATCAAGCACAGCAAAGGTATGTAAGCAGTAGACCACTTTCTCACCCTACACCAGATGGCAGGACCAGCTAAATCCTTTATAACAGACCTATTAGACATTATTCTACACAACAGATTTTTTCTGTTTGGGGACACAATGTACTTACAAACACCACTTTGGGCTCAAACATGATACCCCCATATGCTAACATATTTATGACTATGTTTGAAGATAATTTTGTATATACATAACCATTATTTACCCAACACGCAACTATATGGCATCGTTATATTAATGATATTTTTTGTGTCTAGACTGGCTCCTTAGTTGACCTCCTTGAATTTCACTCCCACCAAAACAGCATCTACCCCGAATTACAATTCACTCTTTGTCACGACCCTTCAGAAATGAACTTCCTAGATACCTTAGTCTTGAAAAGCCAATCCGGCAACATTAAAATAGACCTATACACTGCTGATCCCAACAATCTTTTACACTACACCAGTAGCCATCCACCCACCACAAAAAAAATCTCTTCCACTTTCCCAACTCGGTCGCATCAAGAAAATAGTCACCAACCTCCACACTCAATGCTTGAGACTCAACGAAATGGCCACACACTTCCACAACAAGGGCTACCCCCCCAAAGTCCTGGAACCTCTTGCTAATCCCGCAGAACATGATTCTAAGAAAAACAATACCACAGAGCATCGTATTCCTTTCATACATAAGTACCATCCGTACTCCCCAAAAATAACGTAGATCATTAAAAAACATTGGAACATATTACGCAGATCATACCCTACAATAGAGGAATTCAAACTCCCACCCCCCGCCCTCCCTATTATGCTACAAGAGGGACAAGAACTTACGTGATCACCTCATCAAAACAGACAATGGTAGTTTCTCCAAAAAACCAAGACAAACATTCTTAAACACTGAAAGGAAAGGCACATTCCCCTGCCTCCACTGTGCTTAAATGTCCCAATTCAAACGCCCAGCAACATCTGGTACACACTCCCGGAACCGGTCCATCAATACCCGATAATTTCGAACTTGGTGATTATGAAAATTTGTGGTCAAGAGTCATGCAGATGCCCATGTGGCCTTTTGTCTGTTGGAGAAACCACTCAGAAAATCAACAAAAGAATCTCCAAACACATATCTACCATCCCACACCTCCTAATACAATTCCGCTTTCACCAAGCAGGTCACAATGTCTCACAGCTTAGATTCCAGATTATTAAATTTATAGAACAACCAATAAGGGGTGGAAATAGGATAGCGCTTCTGAAGAAATGAGAATCCTATTGGATACACGAGCTAAAAACCATTGAACCACTGGGTCTTAACAGAGAATATGATTGTACTTTTGAGTACTACTCACTTTATCGCCATGTTTTTCTTCTTATTTCAGCTTGTGCTATATTGACATGTATTGACGTTACACTCAGATCAGATTATGGGATCTTTCCCTTGTTATAAGGTGGGTTTATCCTCTTCCCTTTACCCTATTCCTTCTATTATTGATACTACCCGCTTTCCCCTCAGTTTTCTTATCATTTTAGACCCAATAGAGCATCTGTAATATACAGTTGAAATCAGAAGTTTACGTACACTATATAAAAAGACACATATGCATGTTTTTCTTACTGATCTTGACATGACCATCAGAACAGAAGCCCCCCCCCCCTCCTTATCAGTCTTTTATTTCCAATTAGGATCACCAAAATTATTTATATTTGCCAAATGCCAGAATGAGAGAAATTTTGAGGCATTTTTATTACTTTTTGCAAACGTTTACATACACTAGGATTATTATGCCTTTAATCCCTTCCCGATGGACGGTCATAATAATATGGCTCTAAGTTTTTTTTCCTCCTCGCTTTCTGAAAGCCACAGCTTTTTTATTTTTCCACCTACATATGATGTATGAGTGGCTTTTATTCTTTGCTGAAAAAGATTACTTTCTTAAGGTGTTATTCATATTTACCATATAGATATACTGTGGGAAACTGCAAAAAAAATTCTTATGGGGGCAAAATGCTGCGAAAAAAGGTAGTAATGCCCATGTTATGCGGGAGTTTTGCATTAGGATGTACAAAGATAGTGCGTTTCCCCCCACTTCCTGCCTGGGACCTGGAAGTGTGGGAAATTGAAAACAATGCAATGATGGAAGCCGTTCACAAGGCTTCCAGCTGCCCATTTCAGTTCGATCAGGACACAGCGACTCATCTCCGCCACTTGATTGTCCCCGATTGCAGTTGGAGAAGCGTGCGCGGTGCAACCATTTCTTATTCATTAAGGACTCCACAGTAAACCATCTTTGCTGCGCTTCCTACGGGTATTCTGAGTGTTGCCAAGTGTAACTGCTGAATGTTAACTGTAATGATGCCACTAACAACCGGCTTCGGCTGTGTAGCTGGATCGCGACTGCTCTGCAATCCTGCACAAAGCCCCATAAACCATCATCAGGACGACTATCCATTTCCAATGTCGGTAAGCGGGTTAAAAAACATTATGAACAGCCCCTAACATGTTGTCATTTCTTTGGAAAGCATCTGGTTTGTTTGCAGCATCTGAGTAGAGACACACCTTGTGGATGTATTTTAAAGCTTCACGCAGAAACATCAACTGCATACAGTGTGGGATAAAGTCTAAAGAATCCAACCAATATAATAGGAAGAGAATTGTGGAATTGCACAAGTTCCTGGATCAGCTTTGGATGGCAATTCCAGGATACCTGAAGGTGCACACTATTCATCATAACAAAACAAGTATACACGAAATGTACACAACAAGACGGGAAAATCCAGCGAGTCATACCTCTCAGGAGGAAGGAAATGAGGTTCATTGTCCTCATAGATGTAACGTGCTTGTCCAAAAATGTGCATATCAACCCAAAACAAAATCAAAAGACCTGGAGGATACCGTGAACTGACGCAAACCAGGCAAGATTTGTGTCGACTAATTAGTAAGATTGTGGTCATCATGAGGAATGATTAGTGTGTCAATATTGAAGTCCACATCTCAAGACAAGTGTTGAGCGATTAATTATCGTACAAGTTGAAATCGGCACGGTATTTTACGATGATCCGATTTTTTTTAGATCACGCATAATTTAAGGTTAAAATCTTATGCATAAACTATTAATATCGACGCCATTTTTTCGTGGCGCTTCCAGTCATTTTGGCGGCAGCAATCAGCTTACAGAATAGAGCAGGGTGAGATGTTTGTGCGACAGTCATGACTTGGGGAATGTGTAATGGTTGCGATTGCCTTGGAAAAATCACATTACCATTCGTTTTAACATAGAACATGCCCTTCCTGTTTCATATCAGTGTGTGTCAGCGATCCCTCATAGCATAGGAACGAGCGCTACTGCCTCTGTCCATAACAGCTCAGCAAACCGTCATTCGAAATTATTCTATATATATCACGAGACAACTACTACATTTAGTTGTCTGAACCTTAGAAGTTCGTTAATATCATAGATTTTTGCAGATTTAGGAGGTTATGACAGATAATTTTCAAGAAGCATCTACCGGGCTGTAAATTCACGGGGGAGAGCGGGGGGAAGGGGAGGTGGCCCCTAGCGAACACAGACAACTCTATACAGGATACTGTATAATATCAGCCAAAACTTTGTTTAGACATTACATATGCCTTATATTAGGAATACTTAAACTATTTCTAGTAACGTGCGTCTATTTTGTTAGGTGCAAAACTCCACTTTATTAATCAGTAATACATTTACAGTTAGGAGATCTTTTTCAATTAATTGCCCCATCAGCTTTGTTTGATATAGCCACCTTGCAGTTAAAATTTTGAATACAGCAATTATTGTAGTCAACCACATGTTGATTAGGAGCCAAAATAGCCTTTTATATCCGTAATATATTTCAGAAGACAGTTATTTTTCACTTTGGCGCAGGCGCCAGCTGTGTATGGAAAGAGACACCTTTAAGTTAAATATGAATCCAGCAACTTTGTAGTCACCACAGTTGTACAGATAGGTGTCCCAAAAATACCTTTTAATTATCTCCATATACATTTCAGACAAAGGTGTTTTTAATATTCACTTTGGTCAGTCAAATCATGGTTCATTGAGAGCTACTTTTGCAGTTAAATTGATAGCAGCATTTTAGTAGTTCCCCACAACAGTAGAATATTGATAGTTGCCACAAAATACCTATTTATTATCAGCCGTATACATTTCAGACAGGTGTTTTTTTCACTTTATGGTCAGTCAAGCTTGTTCATGAGAGCTACTTTGCAGTAAATTTGAATACAGCAATTTTGTAGTCACACATGAGAATTGATAGGTGTGCCAAAAGAATACCTATTATTATCCAGTTAAACATTTCAGACAGTGTATTTTTTCACTTTTGTTCAGATCAAGACGTTGTTGATCATATCCACTTTGCAGTTAAATTATGAATACAGCAATTTTGTAGTCACCACAGTTGAATTGTATGGTGGGCCAAAACATACTTTTTATATCCCGTATACATTTCGAATACGTGTTTATTTTCACTTTGGCGCAGGTCAGCCTTTTTGATAGCCCTTTACCTTGCAGTATAAATTGAATCCACAATTTGTTTTGATTTGAGGATGTTGAGATAGCTGTTATATGCCGTCTTTTAATACAAGTAAACTTTCCAAAACATCTTCCATACCTTCTCCAAATTTTTATCTTACCTGAAATGGAGCGAATTTAAGGAGAGGTACAGCCGAGCAAGAGATGTGGGTAGGACATGAAGGTAGAGGTACGAAGTGAAAGGTGCACCTTCCCGTGCTGGCGACAACACTCGATGCCACGAGACTATCGTCAGTTTTCAGTACCTCAGCAGTCATCGCAGGGTCAATGGCCCTGTGCAGTCTCGTAAACGAACAGACGTCAACCCAATCTGTTCTTCAGTGGTTAAGGCAACCTGCAACCAGCAGTCTTAACCTTCCTCGTCCTCCCAGATCGTACTGGCGCACAAATGGTCGTCCAAACCACATCATCAGCATCCGTCCAACATGAAAGCAGCCCAAAGTCCGCTACTCGTGTACCCACCACGTGGATAATCCATTTCTGAAGACCTCTAATGACAAAAATGCCGGTTGGGGGTCAAAGGCAATGTAAAAGATCAAAGGCCCAAAGAGGATGATATTTCCTCATGCTCTGACGCCCAGTATACTATGCATCAGAGGGTTGATAAGGAAGCCGACCATCTACCGTTCAAAATTCCCTGCGGATCGCAACGCCTTGCATGTCCCTCTTGTGTTTGTAGCCAAGCCTCTCAGCTTCCTGATGCATAATGTCAGACGACGAAGTCACGCAGTGTGTGAGGATGAGATGACTACATTCCGGATCCAACATGGTCTATTTCAGCAGAATTTGCTTGCGAGCGCTTCTCACTGACTTCAGGAGGAAAGACGGTGGGTAGTGTGGACTAGTGTGGGTAGTGTCAGTTACGGGTCCCCGCCTCAAAAAGGGATAGGGCGGAACGCAGGAAGTCTTCCGCATATGATTCGCGCCAGACCCGGTCTGCGAAAACTCCCGCTCCTCGCTTATCGCCGTCAAAAAGGTCCAGGACTCCTCTCAAGCCATGGGCCTTCTTGAGCAGAGCCTCTGATTCATCACCCCGCGATGTCATATGCCTCCTTTGCCATAAACTACATAAGTAGAGGAAGAATCTTAGGCGTTAACCACCACCAACGATGGATATAAGTCCCACATGCAGCGAATGCTGATTTGAAATGGAGGCAACACTTTGCCAATAAAAGGCCAGACCGACGCCTGGGCCGTCCAACTACTGATCACACCCTCTCTCTCCCGCCTCCTCCTCCTGCGCCACCACCAAACGTTCCTGCACTGCCCATTTCTCTCAGATCATGATCAGGGAATCAGCCCTTCCGCATTCAGCCAGCCCACACCGTCGCCCGAGTACCATCTGCACCACCAGAGACCCATCCTATCCCCATCTCTTCCGCCAGCTTTGCCGACCCTGCACGCCGTACAGTGGCCTTCTAGCAAGCGCCACCTTCAATGTCGTTCCATCTTGGGAGCTGAAGAAGACACTTTGAACCCAAACCATCCCAAAGCCAAAAGCCTGAATGTTCGCATTGCCAGGCTTTTGGCCTTGGAAATGTTGCCTTTCCGTCTGGCTTGACACAGAATGGGTTCCGCCACTTCATGTGCCCTTGCCTGCGCCCAATAACCATATTCCAGAGCAGGCATTTCTTTGCCAGAAAAGCCGTCCTACTGCCTGGCCAGCCACGTGTCATCTATAATTCAATCGCGGTTTTCTCATCCTTTGGCCGAATAACAGGACCATCTGACCAACGACACATGGACTAGTAAGCCACGGCCCAAGCCCCTATATCTCGGTGACCGCTCACTGGGTGACAGCTGGGAGGATGTCTCGGTGGGGTGGACAATGGCTCCAGGCTTGGCCACTGCGTTCTTTCTTCTAAAACCGAAGGGAAGGTGCAGGGCTCTTTCACCACTGCGACCAAAGGTCCTCTGGAGGGCAACCACGTGCCTCATAGATACCAGAGGTCGAGTTGGAAATTAATCAGTCTTGGAGACCGTTCCACACCGAGACCAAGCGGCTGGCTGGGTGACAAGAGGCCTTGTGCCATGGAAGTTGTGTGTTCGATAACGGGCGGAAAATCTGGCTGGCCGCTATCTTAAGATCGGTAGGCGGAACACATCCCTTGCCTTGCATAATCATAAACCTGCCGTCCAAATTTCTAAAAAGAGCTACCCGAGTCTGTACTGCCTGCTGCGGAGAGACTCGAGGATCTGATTTCGCACTTCCCCATATCGCACTCCTGCTTCGTCCCGCCTGCTACGTGCAGACGTCAGCTCGGCCTCCCTCCGCCGTCAACCGTATCTCATTATTGACAGTTGGCAACACGCTGAGAATTCCACCCTCCACATGTGCTCCAGCGATTGTGGCAGCAGCGCAATGCCATTTACGTCAGTACGCAAAGTGACACTGGCCTACAATGCAGCAGTGCGGACCTCAGCGGTGTTTGGAGTGCCTCCTGGAGAGTGAGGCAGGTGAAGAGCTCTGGCACCAATCCCTTTGCGCTAGTTTTGAAGAAGCCACCAAAATGTCGAGTTGCGGACGATACCCTTGTCATCATGAGCATTGTGGTATCATTAGTTCTGGAACGATCGTTGAGTCCACCTCTGAAACCACAGGTCCCGCCAAGGGACGAGAGGCTGACGGACACAGATGCGGACACGGAGCCTTTCGCTCCGTCGAATCCACGAAGGCCCACAGTGTTCTCGAATTTTCATCGTCTTCAATAGGCAGTGGTTCTTCGGGTGGTCCAGGGCTAGTGCGCCAGGCGGCGTCATCACTCTCAGGGGTGCATCATCTGAGGCGTCAGGGCTGTGTTGAAGCTGTGCCTGGATGGAAGCGGAGGAGGAGGAGGTATTCCTAGACAACCGACGTTACCTGACGTCCCTGCCTTGAACAGAGGTTGTGGCCGCGATTTTTGACGTGAGGAGGAAGATGAGGAAGATCAGTTTGCCTATGCCCCTCGACCCAGAGCATGGAAATCAAGGCTCCATCTCCTCACATGATTGCTTTGGATGCGTCCAATTCCTCCAACAGAACCTCGCATTAATGCCATAAAATGAAACAACATTACTGGGTGCCACCCTCCTGGATCCCCGTTACAAAACAAAACTCAGCACTTTCCCTTCCACCCAACCAAATAGTAAAGTAAAATGCCGGAAACATGGAGACCTTGCTGATTGATCAACTGAACATCTGTTGCGTCTGCTTCACATTCCTCAAATTTGTCACGGTGAACAACGATCAGCGACGTGCCAATTAGCCGTAGCGCAGCAGCAAGCAGCAGGCAAGGTGGCAGAAGCCTATGAGGTGACCATCTGGCAATTCTTTAAATACCACCACTCCAACGCAATGCAATGCAGGGCACCACATCCAACACACAGAGACCAGCTTAAGAACATGGTGCACGACTATCTCGTCCAACACCGAGTGTTTTTGGATGTGTTCCGGACCCAATAGACTTCTGGGGTATCCAAATGGACGTAATGTCCCGAGCTCCGCTCGACTCACGCCATAGATGAGTTGCCTGCCCAGCAGCCAGCGTCATATCTGAGCGGTTAAACTACAGCACAACTCTGAGGAGTTCATACAGACCACCGCCTCCCGTCTTTATCGACAAGATAATAGTGGATCGTGACATGATCATCAAGAGTGAATCAGGCCATGATCTCTGATGATGTTGGGCCGATCCAATTGCCGAGTCAACCGATAGTTGCCGGTCCTACTTCAACCATTCTCCTCTTCAAACAAAATGATGTCCTCTTGAAAAAATGTTTTTTTAAAATGTTCATTTCTCAACTGCAAATTTTTATTCACTTTTCCCAAACAGTTCATTTTGCTGGTTTTGCTGTGAGGAGACGTAAAATACAGCAAGGTTTTCATACAACACCCTATTCCACATTTACTCACTTATCTATAGAAGTTTTCGCATTGTCATGTTTGAGGTCATGTTGCTGTGAGATACAGCTATGAATTATGATTCCTTTGGAACAGAAATGTGGCTTCTAAAGTGTCACATCTCCATCACTAAATTTTAATAGAGGCTGAGAAGTCATATTTATAATTTTTTGTGGTCATGTTGCTCTTGTGAGATACAGCAATAACAATGTACCTTTGAACAGAAATTGTGCTTTTAAGTGGCTAATATCTCCCTCACAATTTTTAACAAGTGGCTGAGAAGATCATTTTTATATAATTTTTGCGTCATGCTGCTTTCTACGAAATGCCATCAATACTACAGGTCCATTACTAAAAAATTCTTGTTACTAAACAGACATAAGTTTTGTTCACAAGTTGTCCAAAATTGGCTCAAGGGTCATGTTTTTGAATGTTTTGGGGCATTTGCTGTGACATGCAGCTATACTACAGGTTCTCATAATAAAAAAACCACACACACACTCAACAGACATTTGTTCTTACATAAATTGTCAATAGTGGCTCAAGGGAGATGGTGCTGTCAAAAACAGGAATAGGTATGCAACTGTTTAATGGACACATAATTGCAAAATGACTTGTTTTTTGCAGATTCTTTAACATAGCTAGCAATGCCCTGTATTGAGACAACCCATTTAAAAACAATAAAAAGAGAAACAAAGACTTGTGGGATTCCAGTCCAATTTTAAAAATGTGTTTTCTAGAATTTTAAACCTAACAAAAAAAACTTGAGCATGTACAAAATAGCTGGTAAAAAAATTCCTCTGACTTGTACAAGGGAGGTACAGAAAACTTGACCAGAGTAATGTTATTCAGAGGGAACCATGGTAGATGGGGGGGGGGGGGGATGCACGGACAATGAACTAAAGTACAGAAGACAATTTCCTCCAGCACGTTGAGTAAAATGAGAAAAAGAATGGCCAAGAAAAAGGGCGCACCTGGATGGAACAGGAGCGTCTAACCACCATAATTTTCCAAGTGAAGCTCAATTGGCCCGCAGCACATAACGGAGGGGCAAGACGCTACCCAGGTCCCTTGAGACTGTGTACTGAGGAATTGCTGGATTTCATTACCTTCACAAAAAAACATCCGCACTCTGTCTTCAGCACGACTGTTTTTCGTTGCTTACATCTTCATAAGGGCATTTTTAACCGTGTTAATAGATGAACGGACGACGCCAGCCCTGGGCTCTCAACCGCACCCACTGTAACTCCGTGACCCGCACACCCGGCCCTGGCTGCTGAACCTGCGTGTTAAAGAATGACAGAAGAACGCTAGGCTTCAGTCTCTCATCGCACCCAATGTAAGGTCTGGGCAGCTGGACCTTCCGTGTTAACAGATGGCTGATGGCAGAACTCGCTCTCACCCACCGTTAGGGTCAATCAGGAGAGCTTCAAATTTCTCTACAAAATCAATTTTTGAAAAAGGTGATTTTCCTGTGAGGTGATTAGTAGTGTCAAAAAGGGCCCCAGTGCTGGACACAAATTGCACAATTTGATGCTTAAAAATTTTCTGTGGCCTTGAGTCACTATGGGGGTCGCATCATTTGATCTCCAGGGGAGTCTGTCTCTATTCAAAGAAGAATGGATTTGGAGGAAAATGAAACCATTGTATTGATTGGCTGAATCAGTCACCTCTCAGAATGTCCAGGAGGGCAAATGTCTCTCAACTAAGAATGTGTTTTTTCTGGGGATGATTAGGACGATTTGTATTACTTATGGGTGTGCGGACTAATTAAACACATCTAACACATGTAAAAAATACATTTAAAAACGCAGGGTGTGGTGTATGATTTAGATGTATCACACTTGAAAAAAAAGCAAAATCTAATAATGTTAAAACTATAAATAAAATTTCCCTTAAATAAATTCCTGTAAACAAATGTCAGTTACCAAAAAATATACTAAAATGGAGAGTCACTGGTAAAAAATAGCATAGTGCCACTTGGTGATCTATGGGTCAAACAGGATTCTAGGGGACATGCTGAGGCCCAGGACAGTTAGAGTACAATGTCTCAGTTCAACTAAAATGGTGGTTGAAAGAATCCTTTTCCCAGCGACTTATTTAATACTGTGGGTCTGGACAGGTTTTAATGGTCCAACTGTCGGTCTCCAAGGTAATAGGTCAATGTCCATTCAACTAAATGAAGTGTTCAAAAAGACTCCTTTTCCCGGCACTTTTTAATTTGGAGGTCAGACCAGGCATAATGGTCCATAACTGCGGTCCAACAGGTAATAGTCAAGTCCAATTTCAACTAAAAGTGGTGGTTCAATCAAGACTATTTCCTTGTTCCCATCACATTTTAATCTGTGAGGTCAGACAGGTTTTATTGGGTCATACTGCCCGTTGAACAGGACAGATAATGAGTTAATGTCAGGCTTTCAACTATAATGTGGTTGAAAGACTCCCTTTTTCCCGGCACTTATTTAATCTGGTGTCAAGCAGGTTTGGGGCTCATTCTATCGTTCCATGACAGGGATTTCAATGTCCATTTCAAGTAAAATGATGGTTCAAATCATATTGCCTGTCTGGCACGTTTTAATTTTGGGTCATATGCAGGTTAAGGGTCCATTCTGTGTTGCAAGACAGGGAATAGTGAATGGTCTTAGTGAAGTTTTTTTATCAGTGGCTTTTATAACCTAAATCGTGTTGCCTAAGATGTACACGTATCCAATTGTCGACTGTTGTGGATGTTAATACCAGCTTTCTCCAGCCCTTTTGGGTGTAAGAATGAAGTTTGTTGCTCTCCCATAGACTTAATGGTCATCGCGATAATCTATTATCGACCTATTCGGAAAACGGTCTTGAAAATTGTCCGATATCGACTATCGACCCGATGACGATAGTCAAACCGGAATCGCTCATTCACTACTCAATACCTCAAGCCAGGAAGTATAAAGAGTGTTTTTTCCTCGCTACAAAATAGTCATATCTCCATGATGGGGACAGAAAAAATAAGCACTTTTGCACATGTGGTTTGAGCATTACCTGAAATCATATTAGAATAGAGATATAAAAGCTAATCTGTGTGTTCTAACACCTAAAACAAGCAGCCAGAAGTCTGGGTCACGGTACGCCCCTTATACCTGTGATTTGCTGACTGAAACTTGAGATTCAGCCTGTTGGGACATGCCCCTACTACTCTTGGTAATTATCATCCCCCTTTTCACCTTGTACTTCACCACTGCATTTATATTTATCTATATACCTGTATTTCACTTACAGCCCTTCCATGGCAACATACCTACTCCTGTTATATACCTCAAGGACCTTTCATTTCATTTGCTGTGATACTGTACCTATATAATTTACTACTCCTCATTGTTCTATTCATACTATATTATTTATACTCACTTATTTCTCTTCCTTTGCAGCTGACTTGTTTCTTTGCTATTTTGCAATACCATATCCATTTACTCCTCAAAAAAAAGAAAGACTTTTGACTACACTCTTTATCTTCTCTAACACTATTCTTTTTCCTCATCTCATTTCCTTATATATCCTTATTTTATTATCTATTTACCTTCTTATCGCTATGGGACTTTCTTAGCCCGCTCTTCATTTTTTCCCTTTTTTGTCTCTGTAACTCGCCGTAATGAGTGCATCATTATATTTACACTACTTTTATCTTCACAGATGTCACTTGATAAAGGCAATTGCCGAAACGTCGTTTTTTACCGACATCTGGGTTCTGTGTATGCCTCTATTGTGACTTATGTAAAACATACATTGAGTGTTGTTTTTGGATTAGTGCAATATTTTTGTATATGATCCATGCCTCTTGTAAATAAATGAGGAAGATTTCTCTTTGAGCATTTATTACGGTGTGCGGTGGATATAGTTTTTAAATACCAACCCCTGATGGGACAACCCCCCGTGCTGTGATTGGCTGCCTGCACTCTCTTCCTTAGCTGTGTAAAATGAAAAATGAAAATTGCTGCTGTCTGTGTTCTTATTGTCTTTCACTGCACCCTGAGCTGTGTAATAATGGCTGCTGAGCTCCTATATGCCCCTTCTCCCAGTGATAGCTCTATGTGAAGGATCTGGTCAATTACTGAGTCTCTAGCTGCTAGATTCACTCTCTCCCCATATAACACAGCCTTATACACTGCCCCCCCTCATATAACACAGCCTTATACAGTCTTCCCCCTCTTCCTCCTGCCTAATAACAGAGGGGGAAGCAGAGTGAATTCCTCACATTTGTTTCAGATGTATAACTGTTTACACCAATACAAATGTTCTGTTTACACGGAGCTTGTGCAGCCTGGAAGGGAGCTGACAGCTCTGCAGACATGATAACCATTGCAGGTCTGCAGAGCTGTAACATCCTCTCCCTTCCATTGCACACACAGAATGATGATGTCACAACTCTTCAGTGAGGGAAGACACGCCTACTGGGAGGAGAGACTCGCCCCTGGATTTGAAGCTGTAACAGACAGAAACAGCTCAAGTCTGTGAAAGCCAGTGATGAGAAAGCCCCTTCAATGCTGGAGCGGAAATGGGTCTTCCAAATGGACAATGACCTGAACCAAACTGGTTACAAAGTGGCTTAAGGATAACTAAGTCAATGTTTTGGAGTGGCCATCACAAAGCCCTGATCTCGATCCTATTGAAAATTTAGGGGCAAAGCTGAAAAGGCAGGTGCGAGCAGTTACACCAGCTCTGTTAGGCAGAATGGGCCAAAATTCCTGCCAACTATTGTGAGAAGCTTGTGGAAGAATATCCAAAATGTTTAAGGGCAATGCTACCAAATACTAATGAAATGTATGTAAACTTTTGACTTTGCAGATTGTAATAAAATGCCTTAAAATTCTCTTGCTCTCTCATTATTCTGGCATTTGACAAATATAAATAATTTTGGTAATCCTCATTGACCAAAAACGGTTAAGATTTATTCTGATTTCATGTCGGGTAGTGAGAAAAACATGCATGTGTGTCTTTTTATATGGTGTATGTAACTTCTGGTTTCAACTTGTATATCTTCATTTTTTTCTCCTTTATTAATTTATTCTCCTTTACAATTTTCTCTGATCTCTCATACTATACAGTACACCCAGACATACAATTATAGTCCCTATCTGATAGACATATATTCAACACCATCTCATCCACTGTTTTCTACCCTGACAGTCCACTTTCATTAGTAACATTTCCTTACTCTCTTTTCATACCATTACTTACCCCCTTTCCTTGTTCACATTTACATCTTTCTTACAGCCCTATGAATTACTTTCACTCCTATCTATATTTTACCACATTGCTATTGCTCCCCTATAATTCCTGCTATTTTTTCACTTTCTACACCCCATATACATTACTTTCCAGTCCTCAGCACCTCTTATCACATTCCTATACTTATATTACATAATTCTCATCTATTATCTCTTCACCATACATCTTCGGTTTATTCATATATCAAACACGCTCCGTACACTGCACATGCACAGCTCCTGAGCGCACTCCGGCCATCTCAGAAAGGGATACCTTTAGTTCTTTTGCACATGCGCGGACTTTGGGTGCTTGCGCAAGATGATATTTAAGACGCTGACACTCTCTCCTACTTCTTCACAGGTAAATTTAGCTGGATTTTACATTTTATCTCTTCATTTTCCTCTCTTACTTGCCTCTCTTCAGTCTTATGCTTGATTATACTTTGTCTAGTTTCCTCCACACGCTCTATTCCCTTATTACATTCATTATATACTACCTATTTCCCATATGCTCCAGACCTCCTATGCATTCTTTACATATGCTCTATATCTCCTATGCATTCTCCACACTCCACTCCATACCCACCTATACCTTTATACTAACATCCCTATGGTCACATGCGACTTCTTCCTCTCCTATGCTCCTATAACCTTTATATCTGACTTTTATTCCTATGCATCCTATCATACCCACTTCCCCTCTAAACCCTCCTACCTTTCAACTTCTTGGTTAATGACCTCATATGTCCGAATTAATTTTTGACATGTTTTACTCACCCTACAGTGCCTATCCCTCGATAAAGGTCCTATGTACCGAAACATCGGATCATATAGGCTTCCTAATCTACTCTACATTATGGCCTCCTAAGGAGGACTAAAGAGCACAACATATCTCTAAGAAGTATGTATCTCCACACAACCTAAACAACTGTCATACCAGGAATATCACTGACACTCGTTTGGTTTTCTACATCCAAGCAAGGGTAACAAATCAGAAGCTCTGAATCATCCAGAACATATCACTTCACCCTACCATTTACTGTACTAATTGGATATACCATCGACTACAGCACTACTCCAGACAGATTAATTCATACTTGTGAGAGATGACTTATGGACTATAATTCCCCTAATTTTCTTTATGTACAACTTGGTTTCTTTCACCTTTTTTCCCTTGATGCATGAGAGCCATTTTTTGCCTTAATAAAAATCATTGATGCATTTCTAACAATGTGCTGTGGAAATTCCTTACCTGTGATCTGAGGCACACATAATTGTGTGTCTTCCAACAAGCACCTGGAACTTGTTCTATAGGTGTGCGACCCCAACTACTCCTAACTACCACTCATCTAGGCATGAGTTTTGTACAGGGTTCTAAGGTCCCGTGTGAGTGCTCAATCCCTCTGTGTTCTAAGTTACAAGTTTCTGGGTGACCCTAGCCCATTTGAGTCAACTGCTACTTCTCACCTTGTCCTGTGTAGCGGTTTACATCTCCAGTTCTGCCCTTCAGATTATATGCCTGCGTTCC
This sequence comes from Phyllomedusa bahiana, assembly GCA_025379985.1. NCBI lineage: Eukaryota > Metazoa > Chordata > Amphibia > Anura > Hylidae > Phyllomedusa > Phyllomedusa bahiana. The sequence goes on from JAODAL010031450.1 coordinate 33,297, forward strand.
AGGTCTGCTGGAGTCCTGCTCTGGTACTTGAATCTTGTTCCCTGTCTTCTGCTGTTGGTGTTCATGTTCCTCCTATTTATCCTGCATCCTCTTTCAAGGCTACTTATGTGTAGTGTTCACCAGTGGCTTGTTGTTCCAAGCCCGGTGATGTCTGCCATCCGGTTCCAAATCCGCTGGTGCCTGTCGTCCGGTTCCAAGCCCGCTGGTGCCTGCCGTCGGGTTGCAAGCCCGCTGGTGCCTGCCGTCGGGTTGCAAGCCCGCTGGTGCCTGCCGTCGGGTTGCAAGCCCGCTGGTGGCCTCCCCGGGGTTTTTCAAGCCCGCGGGGCCTCCTGGGGTTTGCAAGCCCCTGGTGCCTCTGTCCGGCTCCCAAGCCCGCGTGCCTGCCTTTCGTTGCAAGACCGCGGTCCCCGCCGGGGTTTAAACCCGGGGTGCCTGCCGTGGGGGGGGTTGCAAGCCCCCTGGGCCTGCCGTCGGGTTCCAAAACCCGGGGTGCCTGCCGTCGGGTTCCAAACCCGCGGGTGCCTCCCCGTGGTTTTCCCAAAACCCCTGGTGCCCTTCGTCGGGTTTTCCAAGCCTCTGGTGCCTCCGCCGGTTCCAAGCCGCGGGGTGCCTCTGCCGGTTTTCCAACCCGCGGGTGCCTGCCGCCCGGTTCCCAAAGTCCCCGCTGGTGCCTGCCTCCGGGTTCCAACCCCGGGGGGTCTACCGTCCGATTCCATGTCCACTGGTGCCTGCCGTCCGCTTCCTATCCCGCTGGTGTCTGCCATCTAGTTCCTAGCCCGCTGGTGTCTGCCATCTAGTTCCTAGCCCGCTGGTGTCTGCCATCTGGTTCCTAGTTCGCTAGAGTCTGCCATTTGGTTCATAGTCCACTGGTGTCTCCATTTGTTCCGGTCCGCGGGGTGTTTTTCCGTTTGGTTTTAAGTATTTGTTTCCGGCTTCCCTAAAACCCCTAGTTTTAGCTAGTTTTAAATTTTTATGGCTGCATCTGCATCTAATATGCCCAGGTGTAGCTCTATGGGTCCATATCCTTCACAGACATTTGTGAGACTGCCTGTAGACCTGTTTGCCTGACTTCTCATAAAATAAAGTATTCTGAAATGTGACAGGCTACAGATCCATGACTTAGGTTGGGCAATTTATCCTGTAACCCTGCCTTCCTTTCAAGTGCTATGGAGAGTAGTTGAAGTACCTTCAATTGTTTGATTAGCTTGTTCATAAAGGGAAATTCCCCTTTTGGGGGCCCTTTTCGACTGCTATATTTTTTGTCTCTAAATTTGCGGAATCTGTATCTGAAAACACCAGAAACTACATTCACTTCTTCATGATATACTCCTGAGGTTTCTTTATCTGCCATCTTTAGTCATTCAGGTCTGTCCTGTTAAGTTCTTGTTTCTGCTACTCCTGTTTCTGGTCTTCCATCTGAACATGCTCCTGTGGTTACCATCTCAGCTCTCAAAGCCAGTCTTGTCACAAGTTCAGTCCAAGCTTAAAAACCTCTAAAGCCAGTTTAATCTGTGAAAGTTCTGCACTGCCAAAAAATATTTCAAGATCTTGAAGTGGCTCACCCATCCATTTTTTCAAGCCCCGGGAGTAACCATCTCTTCATGTTTTAGAGACTGCCAGTAGCCCTGTTTGCCTCATTTCTTATAAAAAAATTTTTTTCTGAAACGTGGCAACTTCCATTTTTTTTAAAAAATATTGTATTTTATTGAGTTCCAATGCAATGTTAAACATAAAACAAATGAAGTGGGGGAGAGGGGGGCGTGGCCGGGGGTCCGCAGGGCTGGGCGCAAATAAGAACCCTGAGGCCAAATGAAAAGGGGCCAAATTTAAAAACCCAAACTGCCTGTTCTAACCCCACCGACAGCTGGACACTCTCACGGGAACCCCTAAAAACCCGGTGTGGGGCCTTTTGAACTTTACCATCCATTAGAACCAGCACGTGCGGCTCTCCCGGGGAGGGCCCCCCATATTAGGATCCCCCCGGGCTAGGGCAATGCTACAGAGGACAACGGGGAAGCACTGCCGTGTCCCAACACCGCATTCAGAGTGAAGGAGTGCAGCAAGCACCAGCTACAGTGAGTAGCACGATAACTTTGTGTGTGGGGGTAGACGGGGGCGAAGTCCTGTGAACGCTGGGTGGCGTGTAATGGCGGCGGGCTGTTGAGGGAGATGGCGGAGCCCCCCTTGACTCTCTCCTGTTGCTACGCTGCCCTGCTGTCTGAGGGCAAATCGCAAAGCTTCAAAAAAAGCAACCAGGTCATGCTTTCCTCTTCTTTTCCCGGGTAGAGAGCCGGGCAAACCCCCAAAGTATATATTGCATAATGGTCCGTTCTCATCAGCAAGCTGCTGTTTCACTGCAATCTCCTTATTCTGCACCTTAAAGATCAGGAGAAGAGATGGGCGAATTGATCCTAACGAAGTGGAATTCGTTTAGAATTTCAGGAAAATTTCGATTCTGAACGAAGTCGAAGTTTGGGGTGATTCGCGGGAAAGAAGCGTGTTTTTGATTGATAAAATGGCTGCGAGCACATGACGTTACATGGGGCAAAGAATTCTGGGAGGAAGAAAGGCGTAGCCTACATAACATGTGCAGAGATGAAGCCAATCAGAGACCGGCGGGTTTCTGTGACGTCACCGCACTATATAAGTCCGACGAGACGCTGGCAGCTCACACCGCTCTCACTGTGCTGTGTAGGGAAGGTGCTGCCGCTGCTGCTCATGATATCTCATACTAAAGAACTCACTTTTTTACAGCGATTTTTGAGGGGTGTCACAGCTTGTCTCAGAGACTGCTTCTCTTACGTTCTAATTCTGATTTTGTGGGGTATTGGAACTGAAGTCCAGTGTGCATCCAATTCAGCTGCATATACATTTTAATGCTATATGCTCAGTTCTTGAGCACATTGAATATCCAAGGGTTATCTAAGCCTGTTGATGTTGTATTCAGTTAAAGAAACAGCGTTTTTACAATCCAAATACCACTTAGTTTTTGGTTGCTCATTTATTTTGCTCAATTTAGATCCAGGGGTTAATTAAGCATTGTTCTGCTGTTGTGGTCACTAAAAGAAACGTTCTTTTTCACCGCCAAAGAAGAAATTCTGTAGCATAATTCATATCCGAAGGTTAATTAAGCCTGTTTGTAATTATATATTCAGTAAAATACACAGTGTTTTTAAAAGGCACATACAAGTACATTTTTCCTGCCCATTTATATCCAAGGGTTACCCAAGCTTGTTAGTGGGTTCATTTGGAGTCAAATACAGGGTGTGTATTTATCATATAAAGATATCTTCATCAAACAGAGTCTGTACATTTTTGAACAAACAGTGTGTCAGACAGAGAGGTGGGAGGCTCTTCACCTGCGAGTGGCAGTGGCACAAACATTCCTGGAGCGGGCCCAGGTCGCAGCACAGCAAGGGGACGTCGCAGCAGGGGTCATCGGTGAGCCCAGAACTGCCGGTGTCATCTAGCGGCCGTGTGTTGTTCAGCAATCCAAGGGTTCTTGGTTGGTTGAGTAGGTCATCCACTTCCTCCCAGATGACATCTGACAACCCCAGCCAAGAGTCGGTGGGAACGTCAGAAACAACCCTTAGTAGGCATGGCCCGGTAGTGGGTCAGCGGCCCTCACCAGTCCTCAACCCGCCTCTGTCCCATCCGGTTCCCTCAGCCAGAGATCTACTATGAGTACTGGCTCAGCGCCACTATACAGCGAGGATGAACAATTTGAGGAGGGCAGTCAGCAGCTACTTGGGCAGCGAAGAAATGGGCCCAATATCCCCTGCTTCTTGCGTAGGCGGCAAAGTATAGATGTGGAGAGTGGGAGGGAGGTCTGTTGTGAGGGGTCAGCCTCTGCATACCAAACCCGGGGAGGAGGACAGCAGTGACGATGAAACACAAATCGATGATGATGTACCGACCGCACTTGGGAGCCGGTAAAGCAAGGCTTCATCATCGTCAGGAGAAGAGGGCGTCAGCTTGCGCGTCAGACAGCGGCGCAGCCAGCAAGTGGGTTGTGTGGCCGTGAGTCAGCAGGGTAGCAGCAGTGTGAGGTCAGGAGCCAAGCGGACAAGGAGTAGAAAACCCGCTTCGCGGGTCCAAGAAAGTAGCGGCACAGGGGCTCAGCGAGGCAGCGGCGGTAGTAGTCACTCAGTGTGGAGCGTTGGCGGTAAAATCAGCTACTTGGCGGTGTGGCAGTTCTTTGCTAAGACAACGGAGGAGCCGAATATGGGTATATGTAGAATCTGTGGGCAGAAAGTGAAGCGTGGCCAGGGAGCTAACGTGGCACCATGGCCCTGCGTCAACACATGCAGCGTCACCATCTGGGAGAAACGTGGCTCAGATGTGGTGGACCATCCTGCTGCCGCCACAGCAGCAGCAGCGCCCAGTGGCACGCATGCCATTGCAGCCAGTCAAGGCTCCACCACCTTTGCAGAGGGAAGCTGTTTCTCTTTGCCATCATCTCCCGGTCCAGATGCTCCGGCTCCTCGCTACTCATGGTGCCAGCAGTCGTTCAACAAGGCAATTGCAAAGAGACAACAGTATGCGTCCAACCATCCTAAGGTGCAGAAGCTGACCATGCTCCTTGTCCAAGTTGTTGGTACTGCAGTCCCTCCCCTTTTCCCAAATGGTGGACTCTGCACCCTTCAGAGAACTAATGGGTTGTGTCGAGCCGAGATGGAGAGTTCCAAGCCATAATTTCTTTTCCAAAAAGGCAGTACCAGCACTTCACAAATATGTAGAACAGAAGGTGGGCCAGTCCTTAAGCTTATCGGTTTGTTCCAAGGTGCATGGCAATGCGGACGTGTGGAGCTATAACTACGGTCAGGGCCAGTACATGTACTTTACGGCCCACTGGGTGAATGTGCTTCCTGCCCAGGCACACCAACAACTTGGACAGGAGACACTGCTTTCTCCTCCACGTTGTCAAACTGCTGCTCCTGCACCAATGTCCGCCTCCTCCTCCACTACCACCACCATCTCAGCCTCCACAAGTGCTGCTCCATCATACCACGTGTGTAGGGCACAGCGGTGTCACGCAGTTATACACCTGGCTTGCCTCGGCGAACGAAGTCACACAGGGGGGGAAAACTGCTCCGCGTCATGCAGCAAGAAATCGATGTGTGGCTTTCACTGCGCCAACTGCAAATCGGAACCATAGTGACGGACAATGGGAGGAACATGGTGTCCGCGCTGCACCGAGGAGGGATGGTCCATGCGCCATGCATGGCGCACATGTTCAATCTGGTTGTGAAAAGGTTCCTGAAGTCTTCCACCGATCTTCAGAAGATTCTGAAAATGGCCAGGAAACTGTGCATGCACTTCATCCATTCCTACAAAGCCAGGAACAAACCCTCCTCGAGTTGCAAGCGGCAGAACGGCCTCCCCCAACACATGCTGATATGTGAAAGTTTCCACCCGTTGGAATTCTAGCCTGCCCCATGTTTGACCGACTGTATGAACAGAGAAAGGCTATTAACGATTTGTTTATGATCCAGGCGGACAGGAGTACTCCCTTGTGTAACTTTGAATGTCAGCCTGTGGCAGCTCCATGCGTGACACCTGCCGTTTGCTGAGGCCATTCGAGGAGGCCACGTTATTTGTCAGTCGCCAGACTACGGGATGAATAACATCATTCCACTGCTTCATGTCCTGGAACAGATGCTGAAAAATCGTCTGGGCAGGGACTGAAGACGTGGCAACTACAAACCCCACGGCCACATGATCCGGTGGGACTGAACTGGAGGAGGAGGAGGACATTGCAGCAGAAGCTTTGTCTGGTGAACAGAGTGGATTTTTACCCAGGTGACAGGAGAAGAGGAGCAGGGAGGAGGTAGATGGAGATGAGGAAGAACCATGCAAAAGACCCGCAAGCACCGTGGCAGTATACAGTGGAGATGGAGGCATGGAGTCCCTCTGAGTCACTTGTGCAGATGGCCCGCAGTATGCTGATTTGCCTGGCTAGTGACAGTCGAATAGTCAACATCCGGCAGGGGGATGACTTCTGGCTCTACACCCTATTGGACCCTCGCTACCGGTCCAAAATGGGAGCCTTTTTCCCAGCTGCTGAGAGGGAGGGAAATCCATCGTAGTCAGATGGTCGCTGCCTATGTGCGGCATTGTCCATCCTTTGACAGGTCTGACCGGGGGGGTTCCTCAGCGCTCACGTACTACTACCGCGGCTGCTGGGGGAAGGTGGGGGGGTAGGGGCAGTACCAGCTCCGTCAGCAGCAACCTAAGTCTGGAGTCATTGATGAGCAGCTTCCTTCACCCGCCTAGTGAGGAGGGCAGTCGCCAGCAGCAGCAGCAGCAGGACCTGGAACAGTCCCTGAACCAACAGGTGGTGGCCTACTTAGAAAGCACTCTGCCACCCCAGTTAGAAAAACCGCTGGACTACTGGGCAGCCAAACTGGATGTGTGGCCGCAACTTGCCGAGTTTGCAGTGGAGAAGCTGTCCTGCCCAGCCAGTAGTGTGGCTTCAGAGCGGGGTTCATGCGGCGGGGCAATCGTTAAACCCCAAGGAGAACCCCCTTGTCCACGGAAATGTGGAACGACTGACCTTTGTCAAGATGAATCAGGCGTGGATCGGCCAGGATTTCCACACACCAATTCCTTAGGCGTCAGATTACATCAGCCATGACGCCTCACCCACACCTTGAGAAATGAGTCTGGATTCGAACTACCTGTATCAGCCACTATTCTGATGCCGCCACCCGCCTGATGCCACACATCTGCTGCCAGTTTCTTCATCTGCCTACCACCATCTTTACCAGGGACTGGTATTGCCACCCACCTCCACACTGTCATTGTGCCACTCTCTGACCTCATGCTGCTGCCGTCACCTCCACACTGTGTCATTGTGCCACTCTGTGGCCTACTCCTGTTTTTGCCACCTCCAGAATTTGTCATTGTGCCACTGTCTGACCTCATGCTGCTGCTGTGGCTGCTGCCGTGCCCTGCCGTGCCCTCCACACTGTAATTTTTTTTGGTCTGCCAGCATTGATTAAGTGACCGCATTTATAAAGTGACTATGAATTTTGACCGAATCAACATTATCTCTACTCCCCCTAATTGCTTTGCCCTTTTTCTTCACAGGTAGTGTGTGAACTACACCCGCACAACCCTCTGCAATATCTGTGTTTATATTTTTTTTTGAAGGGAAAACGTGAATGAACACATCCTCGAAAACCCCCTGCAATATCTGTGTGATTATATTGTATATTTGAATGGACGTGTGGAACTACATCCGTCAGCAACCCCTCCAATATCTGTGTGTTATATTGATATTTAATGGTATGCATTTGCGTGACTACAATCCCCATCATCTTCCCTCACTGCGTTATTATTTCTATATTGTGTTTTTGGGTTTTTTTTGCCTTTTAAGTCCCGCTCTGTTTAAAATTTTGGGATGTTTTCTATTTTAAGTAAGCCACCCCCAAATTTAGCCTTTGAAAATTTCCCTTTGTGCTCTCTCTTTATAACCCCACCCGTTTCGTCACCTTAAAGTGGTGATCAATCAATAGAACCTAATTGGGGGGCTCGGGGGTCTGCAAACAGCTTTTATAAAGTGACTATGAATTTGGACCGAATTAGGCCAAGGGGGCAAAGGGGCAGAAACGTATCTTTGTAAGTAGCTGGGCTTTCTACCTACAGCTCTGACACCATGCTTACATTTGAAATCTATCTTCTGCCCTCTTCCCCCTTTTCCCTCCCGCCCGGATCCCTCCAAAAATCCCCCACATTAGCCCCTTTCCTTCTTCCCTCACCATGCACCATCTCATGCTTTACTTATTTACTTTACCACCCCAAACCATCCTTTTTTTCAGGGTGCTGCCAAACTTCGCTCATATTCACAGTAAAACATCTGCAATCACTTTTCATTCCCTGCTTCTTGCGCGGGAGACATCTCCCCCAACCCCGGCCAAACCTTCCTTTACTGCTCGTCCCAATTTTGCCCACAGAAACCCTGCTAACCTGCGTAATATTTGTTGTACATCTTTTCCTCTCCCATTAAATGTGCTTTGGAACGCCCGACCCTCGTAATAAACCACTGCTGTCCTGACCTTTTTTTTCTAACTCCCCAATCCCCTAGCTCTCACAGAAACTTGCTCACAATCAGACACCGCATCCCTTGTCCCCTAACCTATGGGGGCCTACACTTCACCCACCCCCCCCAACCTGACGGGCCCCGGGGTGGAGGAGTTGGCATACTTCTCGCTCCACATTGCCCCTCCCCAGGTCTTTTCCCCCTTACCCTCACCCCTTTTTCCCCCTCCTTTGAGGTCCACACCCTCAACTCTTTCGGCCATTTTCCATCAGGTCGCAGTTGCTACGCCCCCCCCGGCTCACCCCCCAGTTTCTGGATCTTTTTTGCTGCCTGGTTTCCTTTTTTCCTCTCGCTGAAATACCCCACTCACATGCGAATTCAACATCCCCATTGATACCCAATGTCCCTTCCGCCTTCATTTTTTTCACTAACCTTTTCTTGGCCTCTCGCAGTTTCCTGACTCCCCAACTCAAAAGGAGGGGAACCTCTTGATCGGTCTTCTGTGCCTCTGCCAATTTCTAATCTTAAAAACTCTCCTTATGAACTCTCGGATCATCCCCCCACTTTTTTTATATCAACAACTTACACCCTTTCTCTGGACACCCCTACCCTCCCCCTTTCCCGAAATCTCCGCCTATCAACACTAGGAGCTCACAGAACCTACAGTCCTCACTGCCCCCAATCTCCCTCTTCCTGTCCAACCTGGCTTTTTAAACATTACAATGAAACTTCACTACCCCCGGGGGGGGGGGGACTATTGGCACACTCACACCCCGCCACCAGAGTCAGACGCCCGCCCCTTGGGCAACCCTCAACTCGCCATCTGCGTGCTGTTCCAGGTGTGTGAGGGGCTGTGGAAAAGTCAAAGCACCTGCAGACTTTCTCCACTAAAAATTCATGCTCGGGGACCTATCACACTGCCTTCACTGCGCCAAAAAAAAATATTTCACCTCCTCATTCAACCTTACACAACCCCCTAAACGCCTTTTGACACTTTCCACTCCCTCCTCGGGCCCAAGCCGGGCCCCGGTCACTGACCTCGGTGAAGCCCTGGCCACTCATTTTCAAAGACAAAATTGACACTCCGCAAAACTCACATCAAAAACCCCAATTAAACACCCATCCTGTCCCCCCCCGACACCCTTTAATCTGCTTCAGCCCCTTTACCCCATCAAAGAAGAAGTGTCCCGGGTTCTCTGTCTGCTCGCCCCCACCATTGCTTAGTGACCCCCTTCCCCCCCACCTTGTCCGTCCATTTCTCCAGCTGTCTCTCTCACCTCACTCAATCTGGGAACCTCTCTTCTCCACTGGGGTCTCCCATCTTTCCCTTTAAAAATGCTGTTATAACTCCCCTACTTAAAAAAACCCTCCTGGGGCCCCCCCTGCGCCGCCCCAAATACCGACGTCTCAACCGCCCTTTATCTCCAAAATCCTGGAAGCTTGGTCTCTCTCGCCTTATCCGCTATCTCTCTGCTAACTCTCTTCTAGACCCTCGCAATCCGTTTCCGCACCCTACATCCCCCAGAAACGTCTTTCAAAAATTTCAAAGATCTCCTGACAGCAAAATCGCAGGGGAACTACTCCGTGCGCTTCTTCTGATCTTCTCAGCATTTGACATGTTACACCCCCCTCCTCCTCAACATGCCCCGCCATCGGGATCCAGGGGCACCTCTCCCTTTGGTTCTCTTCCACCCCCTCTACCGCTCCCTTTAGTTCTCATTTTTCGGTTTTACCCCTCTCCTTTTTCCCCGCTGTCGGGGTTTTTCCCCGGGGTCCGTTCTTGGTCCTCTCCTCTTTTCACTTACACAGCCCCCATTGGACAAAAAAACATAGATTTTGGGTTCAGTACCATCTCTACGCTGATGCACTCAAAATTACATTCCTCCCGGACATCCTCCCGCCCCCTACAAAACCCAGATTGTCTGTCCCCTGCTCTGACATCGTCCCTTTTCTATCCCAAATAAACCTCACTAAAACTGAAATTTTAGTCATCCCACCATTTCTAACCGACCTCCCCCTAAATTTTTCTCCGTTTGGGGGCACCACCAAACTCCCAGGCACGGGCCCGCTTCTGGGGTTTTTACTAGACACTATTTACCTTCCCCCCTATATCCAATCCCTTTCCCGCTCCCGTCACCTGCCCTCAAGAAAACTCCAGAATCCGTCCATTTTCACTGTGGGAAAAACTCAAACTCCATTTTTCCTTTTTCATTTTCCCTCTTGACTACTGTAATCCCTACTTGTTTGGTTTCCTCTCTGAAACTCTCCCCTCTCCAATCTGTCCTAAAGCAGCAGCCAGGTTGGGCTTTTTTTCCAGCCGCAAAACTTATGCCCCTAAACCCGGGCAGTCCTCACTGGCTGCCTATTTGACAGAATAAAAAACAAAAATCATCACTCTCACACATAAGGGCTCCACAGGCTGCACCCCAATACACTCCTCCCCTTTTCTCCCCGCCCACCCCACCCCCTCTCTCCGCCCTACGACTAAGACTACACACCTAACTCATCCAACCCCCATGCTGTCTCCAAGTTTTTTCACGTATTGCACCAGTTCCTGGAAATGTTACCCCATTGAACAGCACACTCACAACCCCACATTTTAAGTGCCTCTGAAAACTCATCTTCTTAGACAAACCCATCAAGACCCTAATTGTCAAACCCCCCCAAAATTCTGTCACAGATTCGTCACTTCCGCACTTTGGCACCCACGGGACTTACTGTATTAGATGTTGGTTGGGGTGGGAGGTTTTATTCACATTTTTTGTATATCCAATTTATGTAACAGGTGGGCCATTGTAAACCAAGCACTTGTCACCCTTTGTTTCACCTACACTCTAAAAGATTGAAGCCTTGCAAGGGGCCCCCAACCTCGGTTGATTTTTACGTAGCTTTTTTTAAATGTAAGTCTGGTTTGTCTGTGCTTATTCCCCCTATATTGTAAAGTGCTCGGAAAATTTTTGGCGCTAATAAAAAAGTTATTATTATTATTGTGCCCCTTGTGGCCTTCCTGTTTTGTCACCTTTCCCCAATGTCTTGTGCCACGTCTGGGCCTCTGTGCACTGTGGCTGCGCGCACCTCCCCACCTGCACTTTTTTGCCACCAGCCCTCAGTGTTTTTTTCCCCTGTCCTGCCCGACTTTATCAGGGTACTTCCCCCTTCCAGTTTTTTTGGGCAGTTTTTTGCCCTCTTAAGGCCGAGGGGAAATTTTTTAAGGAAGCATTTAAGGTCCGGCATCATATGCGTGTCAAACTAAAATAAAACACAAATTGTATGAAGACCAAACCAAGCCCTATGCATATTTTGCAGGCAACAAAGTTTTCAAACGCTAAAAAGGCTCTGTGCACCTGGGAAAAAGCTTTTTTTTAACGCGATTCCGTCCCGAAAATAATTTCCCGGGGCCAAACAAAATTTTTTTTTTTTAAAACGGCAAGCACCGAAAAAATTTTTGAGAAATTTTCCCCTCTCATTTTTAAAAGACCAAAAATTTTTTATTTTTAAGGAAATCTAATGAGAAACAAGAATAGGGGCTTTTAGTCATTCTAACGGGATACCTAAATACAGAACCCTGACAAGCTCACCTGACCGCATCACTGAAAGCACAGTTTAAAAATCTCAGTTTCACCCCAGTACCTCTACACCCCCAGTTTACCACCTTATCCCGAAAGAAAAAAAAACACACGCAAAAAAAAAACCCCCAAAAAATTTTCTATTATAAACCTTTGTTATATTCCACTTACTTTCTCCTCTGTTTTGGGCTTCCGGGAAATACGTTTTAAAAACCTTTCCCCCACCTAAAACACGGGTTTTTTCCTGGGATATTCAAAAAAACCATTTTCTTTGATCTACTAGTTACGAAAAAACCGTGCTGACTGTAATAACATCAAGGGGTTTGGCACCTCAAGGCGAAACCCCAAAACCCCCAAGAAGCCCACTGAATTTATTTATTTTTTTAATTCCTTTTTTTTTAAAAAACCCAGGAAAAGAGAGCATAAAGGACTCATTGATTTAAAAACAAAGAAACCATATACAAAATTTTCAATTTAAAGTATGATAAAAATATAATGATTTACCAATTTCATAATCCAAAAATTTTCCCTGCATGTAGGTACTAAGTTTCCCTGGTACAGGGCCCCTGTTGCAGTCTATTTTTTTTCCTTTCCCCTTTACCTAACATTAAAGTTTTTTCATTTTTAAACCCAATTTAGATAACAAGGTTTTTTCATTTTTTGTAAATTCTTTAGAGAGGGAATTTTTCATGGGGCCCCGGGAAAAGTCAAAAGACCCCTTTGCCAGGACCCCTCTTTCTCCCCTTATTCCCCTTTTTGGCCCTTGTCCGGATCCCCCCCCCTTTTTGGGCCCCCCCCCTGGTGGCCCCTTTAAGTAAAATGGCTACCTTGGTGGGCCCCCCCCGCCAGCTTTTTACATTTTGTTAAAATGGTGTCTCAATCTAGGTGAATTTTTTCCAAAAATTCCCCGGCAAAATTTTAAAACTTCTTCCGCTGTTTCATTTATTCATTATTATAAATTTATGCCAGAGTTGTCACAATTTAAATCGGTCTTTGACGACTCTCCCCCTATCTTCGTCCTAAAAAATTTACTTCACTGGTTCCCTCCCGCATCCTGTTGTTTTAAAAACCTGGATGCATTTTTGAAGATGTACGTAAAGAGCTCTTGCCTGAGGTGGGAAAAAAACGCTTTGCATTGACCCCCACAGCTAAAGAAAATGTCTCCCCCCCTTTCTTTTTGTTTGGGGCACTTCTATACATCCCCCCGGAACAGAAACAAGCATTTTTCTTAAAAAAATGTTTTAAGGTTGGGCTGGTCTGTTTGGACCATACCGTAATATGGCCTTTCTAGCCCCTGCGGTAATTTTATGTAGCAGGGGCCCGGGGCTCCCTTTGAGTATGGTTAGAAACTTCCTTTCCACCCAAAAAAATTCCCCAAACGGCAGTAAAAACCCCCCCCAAATTTTCAACAAGAAATTCCCGAACAGCAGATAATGATGTCCCAAATTTCTGTATCCGGACATTCCCAAAAGGGAATGGTACAGGTCTGCCCAGAGGAACCCCCCTTTAAAAAATCCCCAAAGGTATATTTCCCCATTTTAAATCCCTTAGCGGGGGTTTTAAACCAAAAATGCGCCACTTTTAAGCCCAAATTTTTTGTGTACCGCGCTGAGGGCAGGGAAAAAAATTGGGGGCGTTGCATTTTCTTCCAAGAACGAGTCGGGGTTTGATCTTTTTTTTTTTTTTTTGTCCCACTTCGCTAATTTTGGGTGGAGCAGGGGATAAATCTAAGGGTCTCCAAAATATTTTTTGAAAAATTGGGGGGAGAGGGGGTGAGCGCTCGAATAAAGGGGTTTTTTCTTTTTGGTTTGGTAAAATTTCCCGGGTTCCCAGTTTTTCCTTTCCCCGGGTTCGCAGGGACAGACCTTTGCCCGTAGTTTCTAGCCCGAGGGATTAAAAAAAAAAGGGAAATGTACAGACGGAAACATTAGGGTGCAAACTGCCCATATGAGTGTTGGGCATGTGGGTTTAACAATTTAACCAGGGTTTTTACGGCCGGAGCCCTCCGAATTTTAAACTAGTGAACACGTATGGGCTTGCCCGGGCCCGGGAAATCCGGATTGGGAAAATCAGGGACAGGTGGAAACCGAGGTTGGGGGGGGACAAAAGTCTCGCCGGGCCTTTTTTTGTTCCCAAACTTTTCCCAACCGGGATTTTAGACAATTTTAAACGAAGCCCACAGGAAAAAAATTCTCGAATGTGGTTTTGCCCAAAAAATTTAAAAAGTGTTAAATTTTGGGCGAAAAGAGTTTAAACCATAAAAGGCAAATCGTGAACACTTCCGTGCCGGGATCCAAAAAGTCCCTGTATCTGCCCCTCCCGCCAGATTGTATAGTTTTTAAATTTTGGGGGCCGATGCCCAAATTTTGGGGCCCTTTGGGGTGGCATAGTAATGCAATTTGGGGCACGCGCCCTTTTTTCCCAAAACCCCCGATGTAAGGGGCGATACATGGCATTTATGATTTTTTTCGTCTTTGGGATTTTGAATTGGGCCCCCCAACCCCGGGGCCCCCCGTTTCAACAAAAAACAAACAAAAAAAAATTGGCCCCCCACCAAAGTAAAATTCAAGGGAAATCCAGCCCCCAAATTTCAGAGTGCGGGGCCGCACCGCGATATATTTTGTAAGGTAACCCGTTTTAAATTTTTGGGCGGGGCCCCTTTTTTTAGAATCCCCTAAATACCGTAAAAGGGGGAGGGACACCACCGTTAAAACTAAAGTGCATAGCCCCCCAGGGGTTTCGCTGGGGCCCTTTTTGAGAAGGCCCTTCCCCTTTTTTCTAGTTTTTTTTCTTTAACCCCCGAATTCTACCCCTTTGGGTCTTAAAAGGTTGTAATAAAATTTTCTTAAGGGGGAATTTTTTGTGGTTGCTATTTAACAATTATAGGGTCTTTGAAAATGCTGTCATTTTTTTCCTTTCCCCTCCTTTAAAAATGCCTTTAAACGTTTGATCTTTTGGGGGTAAGTAGTAAAAAAAAATGGGCCAAATTGAGGTCGAATAAAAATTGGGGGGACAAGGGGGATCCCTGCCTTACCCCCCTAAAAAAAGGGCGATAGGCTGAACATTTTCCCAATTTTTTAATAGGGTCGTGGAGCAGTTTAAAAAAGTAGGTGAAAAAGAAATTCAGGAAAGTAGGTCCCAAAAACCCCCTTGTTCCAGGGTGGGGCCCCAGAACGGCCATGAGACTTTTTTGAACGCTTTCTCAGCATCCCGCTCCGAAACAAAGAAGTTTTGGGTTTCGTTAATTTTTCCGAGCTGCCCAAAAAACGCCCCCGGACGCCACCCTGACAAAATTCCGGGGCAGAATGTTCCCCCCCGTGACAAATCCGCCCGTTCGGGGGGATGAACCCCGGGAAAAAAATTTTTGGAGGCGATTAGCTAAAAAATTTTGGCTAGTAACCAAAAAATCAGAAAAGAAGGGGAAAAGGCCAAAATTTACGTTTTTTTAAAGTTGGGGCTTTAAACGGTTTTCGCAAACAAGGGGTTCGGGTCGAAAAAAAAGATTTTCCCCCTCCTGGAGAGGGG